>JAANSM010000311.1:0-32228 GCA_036850725.1 Orchesella villosa | reverse complement strand
TTTTGTACTATGGAGTTTTTGTACCTCTGTGGGTGTTGACAAAAGGTTAGTTTCTGGCATTGCTCAAGGGACTCCCACTTTAATAAGGTCATTGAAAGAAAGTTGAAACCAGTGTACGAGTTAGCTTTCCTGACTTCGCCTTGCATTGCAATGCTTCCACCATAAAAAAAAGTATTATCAAGGTGGACTCTTCCTCTGCAAAATCCACACATTATACGTATCCAACTAAGAATAAACACTTTGCGATTTCATAAGCCCAGTTGGTAGCTTGAGGGAACAGTAAATAATGAGAAAACTTTTACTTGACCGGATAATCAACATGATACGGCGCACATGGTCATACTTTTATATAATACAGAAAGAAGAAGCCGTACGAATGCAGTGGGCCCCTGATTTCAAGAACAATTCTTAGATTCGGTGTGTACGCTCTGCATTTGACAGTAAATTAATATTGTGCTCAAACCTCGTCTTGTTAGAGGCAAAGCAAATTGTCAAAGGAAAATTTTGGTTGGGGCGAAAACAACCATATACGCATACACATCGCATACACACACGTGATCTATTACACAAATAGAAATCTCCCGAGTTGGAGAGCTACGCGAGACGAATCTTAATTCTAATATTCTATTTGTATCATGAAAAACTTAGCTTGGAGCGTAGTTAGCTTTGCAGCGCGTGTACAATATCGATATATATTCTAAAAGTAGGTATAAGTAAAAATGATTTTAATATAAGTATACCATATACACATATTTTATATTAGATTATGAAACAATGTAACTCACGCGTAATATGAATACCCAGCAGTGTGTATTCCGAAAAAAAATATTTCA
This sequence comes from Orchesella villosa, assembly GCA_036850725.1. Taxonomy (NCBI): domain Eukaryota; kingdom Metazoa; phylum Arthropoda; class Collembola; order Entomobryomorpha; family Orchesellidae; genus Orchesella; species Orchesella villosa. The sequence continues at coordinate 31,395 of JAANSM010000311.1, read as the reverse complement.
TTTGCAGCTTCAGTGTAACCTGAAACTCTAGCAAAAGAATAAGAAACAAAAAGAATTCTGCTTTTGAGCATGGACAAATTTATCAAAACAGCGAAGAAACAGGACAACCGCACCGAGTGAACAAGACTGGATTACTTTTGTTGAATGAGTAAAGTAAAGCATTAAGATGTGTACGCATTAAGATGAAAAAAGTTTCTTCATTACTTCTTTCTCATAACTTTTTTTTTGCTGAAGACTGAAGACATTGTTTTCTCATGTATCAATGGCTTCTCTACGACAATATTGAATTGAAATTCCTCTCAACATAATAAATCCTATCGTTTCTTACGGCTGCCACATAAGCAAGTGGAAATTCTTTTCGGATGGTATTGACACAAAATTAGTGAAACGTGGATAATTGGAATTGTATTCACTTGAGTAAACACACTTCTTCTTCATAAAAAATTGACTAATAAGGATTTCTTGGAAATCTTAGCTAAACACATTTCTGTAAAATTTACAGGAAGCACAATTGCAACCGGTAAGCTAGTGCGCGTGAGCTCGCTGATATCATAGTCCCAAAGGGAATAATAATATGCACAAAGCCAACTGCATATAAATGTTTTACGAAAAAGTTTTACTGACAGTTATAAATATGCAACGTTAAATTTTACATATGCACTTGCTGTCGCTTCAGGAAATTCCGAAGGGCATCAAATTACTCATCATACTGTTATACTATCTGCATACATTGTGCATACACCTTCAAAAACTTGTGTAGTGGTTGCATAATGTAGTTCCCCAAAATGCAAAATATAGCACAGAAAGAGCTCCTGATTCCTCACACAGGAAGTGGTTACTGACCTAAAACTGTTGTTTAAATTAATGCTCGATTGTAATCTTCCTTGTTTAGCATTTGTCATGCTTATATTCGGTATGTGTTTTCTCGACCACAGTAACTATATTACATTTACAGTGTATGAGATGCTGTCAAAATCCTTCAGAAGCACAAGCTTAAGCCGCACTTATAATTCCGTTGGCTTGAACAACAGAGTGCAAAAAAGGAAGTAGTGAGAGCACAACGTTTCTACCCACATGCAGAAGTTAGTAGTGTTTCTATAATTGGCGGCTTAAAGTATTTATGTAAGAACAAATGTGAAAGTTCATTCTCCCATTATATTTAAAGAACTTCAGGTCAAAGCTGTTTACACAGTTGCTAGAATTCAAGGAAAGAAAAATGTTTTCTGTAAATCTGTACCTAATTCTACTAATTGGATTTTGGGCTGTCGACATTAGTTTTGCTATGGCGGTATATACAATTTATAAATATAAATAATAATCACATCATACATATTTTTATTTGTGTATCTAACTCAGAATTATTATGAGAAAATTTCCGTCCCTAATATACCTTTTTAAAGATGTATAACCCAGCAGAAATTGTAGAGCAGCAGGGAGAGTGGAGACGTTTTTGAGCAAGATAACTTAATGAGACACCCACGCTTGATCTGTTTCTTTGAGTGGATGTTTACAGGAACGTGTTAATATATTGATGAGCTTGTCCAGGAAATAAATCGTTGAATAAACCGAAAGTATTTTTGCGGAGTGAAAAGTTTTATGTAGAATTAATGAAGGATATTAATTGTGACTGGTGTTGTGATTCTTTATTACGTTGATGATTAATTAAAGATCAAATTGACTTGAATATATAGTCTAGTACAGCCTAAATTTTGTAACAGTTCCTCACTTCCGTGGTTCCTTCTGGATGTATATCCTATTGCCACGCCAAGCATACGGATTTTCTATTCCATTTAATGAGTACAATGAAATGTCAAAACTGTATCGCTATTTATTTCATAAAATCATGAGGAAAAACATCTAACGGTTAACTACAAGCCGTCACTCAGCATTTGTGTCATAATGTTGAGGTGGGAAACAAAATGACAACATTCTACATCGGCTCGGCTTAAACATCCACTGAATATTATTATGAATAAAATGACTTTCATTTTCCGTTTATTTGATTGTCGAAATAAACATTGGTTTTTTATCACATTGGTTTTCCTGGTTCCAATTCAATGTACGTCATAAAAGTAGTTTCTTTACAATCATGATAACTGCACTAAAACAGAACTAAATGGTATCGATTCGCGGATTTTCAAACTTCTCCTATTTCATGTAAAAAATGTTCTTTGTGGCGTAAGCACAAAAAGGATTTCTTTTATCAGAAAAGTATATAGTACAACCGAACAGCAACGTTATTGTTTAAAGTACCGATACATTATGGTACACTACATTGCTCTCCTTTTGCTCTCTCAGCACTATATATATTGCATAAGCAAGCGCCAACAAATGGAGCGGGCTGTGCCAGAAAACTGCTTCATTTTCCTTGTAGAACATAGAACATCTGACAGTTTTCAACTTCAGAAGGCAGCATACTAAATGGTCTGGTATGTGTAACTGAATTCACTATAGACCTAATTTTATTTCTGCTACATATAAAATATGTATATCTACTCTAACATTTCTATACCATTCTTTCATGGATTTCATTCCCTTGAAATGATGATAATAAAAGCTGCTCATGATGATTAGAAATGAATATGCATGTCATTTCACCAAATCTCTACTATCTCTTTCCTCCTCATTTGCTGTTCTCGTTGTTGGTTCTAGATTCTAGACAGACATGAAATTGTTTCATTTGTAATAGCTTGGAAAGTTTGAATTTAAAACAGGAATGCTATATATATATACACAAATAGATTCGAGATTGTATACACATCTTCCCACATTTTACGTAAAACCTGATTTTCTATTCCCACTCGTCCCGTCGTCTCAGATAATTCTCATCTTGTAATTCAACACTGCTCATAGATGCCAAAATCCTTTCATGCAACGTGTCATTATATAGAACCAGAAAGTTAATGTGGTCTGACTTTCCAATCCTTCCCCCATTCAATTCACAGTGAGTGAAGGTTTTCTAAGTACGTTCTTGAAATAATGATTTCAATTGTCATTACATAAAGGAGAAACACTATTCCCTTAAATTACATGTGCGTTTATACTTTTCTAAGTATATATATATGTATGTACAGATCTATATAACAGCTTCGTGGAGAATGAGTTGAGGGAGAAAACTGAAAACCTATAATGCCACGGCATGTCAGTTCTAATCAACTAGGATGTAAAATTAAGCTTCAAGTGGTTTACAACATGATATCAATAGAGTAAAGAAAATCATAGGGATGCCAATTCAAATGTCATGTTAGTAGAAAGCTCGTTTGATGGTTGATGAGAATCATTTATAACAAAACTACTATTATTTTCTCCTCACAATTGTTTGACATTCGCATTCATCTTGAGCATTTCGTATAAAATATATCAATATTTAGTTTGCTACGAAAAGCACTGAATTTTGGATGGAGATGGAAATGACATCGCTGTTTTTATAACCTTAAAATGTTTTTCGTCAAAGTCACTTGGTAATTGCGGTTTGTCAAACGTTATTTTAAACATGTGTACGTGTAAATATATAGGAAACCTGAGCCTGTATTTTTAACAGTGTCTACATGAAATACTGTTTAGTGTATCACAGATGGAGACGGATACAAGATCTATTAGCTTAGACGATCATGTTTACGATTGCGGTGCAGTGAAACTAGATATGAATATCACTGAACTATAAAGAAAAACTTCTCCCACGAGTCCCATGTATGAATTACCTTTTCAAAATCCATCATCTCCCAAAAACGTTTGTCATAAATAAATACATCTTCAAAGTTTGATCACTGAAGACAGTTTCACCATTAGAATGTTTCCTCACAAATCTTTGTGGTGGTAAAAGCATGTGTACATACTACTAGCAGAATCAAACAAAATGATGGTATCTCTACCTAGAAATTATAGATTTGGTACTATTCATGATCATTCATGGGGTTTGCTTGTATATATTTGTATATATATATAGATTGATCTACATTATCAAATTACATGTGTATATATAGTCTTAGGGAGGTCCCAGCCTCTTAAGAAAGGGAAATGGACTGACATGCCGTTGTATGATTGAGTGAGTAAACATTTTCTGTGCAAACACCTGTCATCTCACCTACTTAGTCTTGACAATTCAATTTATGTTCTGTGGACTCAAAGGAATTGCTAGGTTGGTGTGCTCAGTGTTCTCATCTATTTCCCTTTCGCTACTTATATTCCCTTCTCTATCTTTTCTCTTCCTTTCCCAGAGTTACGGACACCACCAGTCACTCAGCATGGGCGGAGAGAGACAACAAAAATTCTGGAAGAAGTGGTTTTCTTTCTCATTCCCAAGAAAAAATCATGTTATGTCGATCTGTTCCGTAGTGAATTATAATACGTGTGTATCCTCTATAATTCCACATATACTAAGTGAAAGCTACAGCTATATCAATTTGAGTTTACCGAATAATGAATATACATATAGCACAGCGTGTATAGCTAAATCCACTAACACCCACCAGACAAACTTGGGAACACAAAGAATGTTGGAATCAGTTGCATGCAGGTTACTTTTCCCATCAAAGAGTAATAACTTTCTACTCGTTGTTGATGGCAGAAAAATAAATGGTTGGATCTTGAATCTTTCACTTCAAGAGAAAAACTGGAGGCTTCCTCTTTTCATATCGAAATCGTATAAAACTGAGACTCTATTCAAATCTTATACATAGTACTTCTACGTATATTCTTACTATCTTTGCAGTTCTTTCAAGATTATGTAAGCATATAATACAACCTTTCACTGTTTTACATTGATGTGTTTTTATGGGACATCGTACACAGATAAATTGTGAGTGTGACTTGTTGTAAGCAAATAAAGTAGATGTATCGACAATGATTTACTAAAAAGAAAATATGGCACGACTTGTGTAAAAGCTTTCATTGGGGTACTCATATAGTACATTCAAAATCAAAGAGGTATAGAATAACTACATGCAAATTCTCATGAACGTAGGTACGACGAACGTGCTTCAAACTATATTTTGTTGTTTTTTTGCAAAAATGGGTACTCATATAGTACATTCAAAATCAAAGAGGTATAGAATAACTACATGCAAATTCTCATGAACGTAGGTACGACGAACGTGCTTCAAACTATATTTTGTTGTTTTTTTTGCAAAAAAGCAGAAGTATTAGAATTTTTGCACTGAAATTCAACTAAAATTTACACTACATATAACATAGCGAATAAAATTTCACATAAAGAATGAATCTGACAAGTTCATTAAGCAAGAAACAAATATTTGATAAAATAGTGGGACCGTTTTTTCCGCGAACCCTACCTACCCCACATGTAAAGCACAAGTACAGACGCAGTTTTCTAAGCATCTGAAAAAAATGAGCTAATTCCTTCACCAGCTTCCCCTGACAGTAGGTTTTTTTATTATCCCAATTTTTATTGCACATATATTGCATTCGGTAACTATAACTTTAATTCAAAAACAGAACCGCACACATGATCTACAAATTACATTTCACAAGAAAGACGAAACACGCCCAATTAGGTATCAGTGCCATGATATAGTAAAGGGTAGAGAGACGATGGGTTTCACTAGTGAAATTGCAAGTAAGAAAAACAAGCCAAGACCATCTCAACCATTGCAGAGTTTTGAGAGAGTTTTCACTTTCACCAAGAAAGGAAAATCGACAGAAGAAATAACATTACAGGCATTTCCCTCCCAATTCATCATCTCAAGATGTTCTTACCAAATGCTCAACTATTTTATGTTCCTCTTCTCAAAATACTTACACCAATCAGGCGAGGAAGCTTAAAAACATGGCATTTTTTCTTTCTCGCTCTTCTCTTCCGATGGATGGTCCAAACAGCAGTAGTAGCACTAGCACAAGAAGATTTTTATGAGAAACCATTACATTGCCGTAGTGTGGGCAGTAATCTAGCCATTACAAGTTAGACATCACATCAAATTACGAACCAGCCCAACTTTTTTAACGTTTTATGGAATAGATAAGCGCTCCACTAGTAATTTCAACTGTTATTGCCCAAGTAATGATAAAACTAGCGAGCTCTTAAAAAAGGTGAGTAAAGTAAAAAAAAACCCAACTTCATACAACAAAGCTGGAAGTACTCCAATTCTACAGCTTTGCTTTATATACTACTTTTAATATTACTTGGTACTGGTACAACCAGAAGAACCCCTTTTTTCTCTTTTCTCAAGTTGATTCATGGTCTGGTCCAAATACAAAATTGACCATGTATGTTGTATGGGGATCTTGAGATTATACCTTGGTTTGTAAAAAAAGTGAAAGTACCTTAGCACACTTTTTGATCTGAATCGTCAACCTTTAATTGCATTCCTTTTGATAGCCAACTCAACCCCTTTCCAACTTCTACACAAGCTTTTCCCCAGCCATTCAACCATATAAGAATGAGCCAGGGATATCACATTTTGATGAGACAAAAGGCAAGGAAAAAATTCCGATTAATAATTTATGATATTAGTTGGGTGAGACACAGGAATGACATCATGGAAGGAAGAACTTTAAGGAAGCAACCATTCTTTTATGGTAGAAAGAGAAAGGATATAGCTCTGCTGTATTTACAGATCTCTTTGGTTTCCCAGAGATCGTCTTTTTAGCACAATTTCAGACACCTCATTTTCAAGGGAGTCATGAACCAGTGTGAAAACTAAAGGGTTTAGCACATACATAACACACTGCTCCTTTATAATTCAGAAGATAACGAAGCTGGACTTGAATCAAAGAGCTCCCCTCGGAGAACAATAAGAAAAATGAGGTCATAGGCATATAGTATTACAGTTTTAATAAAAAATTACGGTTTTTTCTTCACCAACCAACCATACCATTCACGCTTCAAATCTGCAAAGCAATGCCAAACGCCACACCATACAATATACTNATAAAAAATTACGGTTTTTTCTTCACCAACCAACCATACCATTCACGCTTCAAATCTGCAAAGCAATGCCAAACGCCACACCATACAATATACTTATATACCACGTTCAACACTGACGTTAAAATCTTTCGGGTTGAGAATGAACAGATACCATATAAAAAATTTGGGTAGCGGGTGCGGCCTTGCCCCTGTGTGGCATTTTCTTGCAGTTAAAAATGGCAATGCAATGCACCACACACAGTAGTCGCCACTACATTTTTTCCCCACTGTACTGCCTCTCTGCGTCTATAATGTAGTATTACTGCTAGTGCTAAGAAGCGTGAATGAATCCCATCCATTTGACCGGACGCCTGCTAAGATTTAACGGTGGTGTGCCTCCATGAGCAAATAAATGGGAGTATAATAACAAGGAAATTTTTAGCTCTCTCTCTCTCTCTCTTGATGTCCTGCTCTGCTGCTAACATCCAACACACAATCCAGTTTTCGGGATAAAGCCTCGGTTAGTTCTCAAAGAAGATGGAGAGAACGACACTGGAAGATGTAGTGCTGCTATGCGATATAGAGTCTCCAGCAAAGAGTAACGAGCACAGCAGGCTATCTCTAGAGGATGGACCCTAAGTGATTAATGTATACCGTCGACATAATTACTAGCCTCTAAGCATTTCAACTTGAACTAGAAAAGAGAGTTCAATACATCTGTGTGCAATATATGTGGACTGTGGACCGTATAGAACGAGAGCGAGTCTATAAAACACAACTAGTAGATTAGAAAGAAGAAGTTTGCAATGTAGTATATGTGGTGTGCAAAGTCCTCCTTCCCTTTGTATAGCGGACCTTCTCCAAATAATAGTTAGTTTGTTCTCCGTATCGTATTCTGGGTATTCTATATATCTACTCTATATACAATGTAAGCTTCGTGTACACAATCCATTTCCTTTCTCCAACTGCTCTCCCTCCAGTTTTCACCATCCCTGCTGACGACTCATTCACCGTGGAAAGTATATCTATCTCGTAGACATCTGTACATACAAGTCGTTAGGATAGTGCCAACTAAGGGATCTTGGATGAAGGAAGGTTGTTGCCTTCTTACTACTCACTTGCTCGACTTTCTTTTCTTTCACTGCACTTTTAGCCAAAAGTTGAACAGACACACACACACACACACTTTTCTCCTACACAAGCTATTTTGTTATGCGAGCAGTGGTGGCTTCCGCAACCGTGAGATGAGATGCCTTAAAGTTCCTGCTGTTCTACAAAGAAACTCAACTTCCTTTCTTTCTACTCTATCTTATATTGTTGATGCTGTTGATTCTGTTTTTCACATTCTGAACCTGAAATTGGAATGCGTAAGGATGGGCAAAACGTATGAACTAGAAAAGTTGGAGGTTGGTTTTGGCCAACTTTGCTAACTATGCGAATGTGAGCATCATATAATACACAGCCAACATAGCATACCTATAAGGACATATAATATGATATGAGATAACTAGTGTAGTAATAACAGCAGCTGCTCTCTTGTTATTTCCTGTATTGCAAGATCAGCAAAAAGCTATAGTCGCAGGGAAAGCCACATGGCGGACAGCATTGGGGAAAAGTAAAGAAAGGCGAGAAACACAAATTGCCACAATCCATTCCCCGCTCATTTAGAAAAGGGTGTGAGCAAGCACATATAAACTAATGTGTAATATCCCTTATTACTCGCTGGACCATCGACATTACTCTTATATGGTGAGCTGGACCATCACCGCTACACCACACCGCACTACCACGCTCTTTTTGTTAGTGGAAAAGTGAAAGCAAGGCCCATTTTTACATATATTAGATGGTCGGACATTTACTACAGCCCTGTTAAGTCTTCCCCTTTCTTTTTACGTTCTTCAAATCCTCATGAAAAACCTGCTCTCATCTCACTAAAATGAATGGATGAGATGAGAATGAGAAGCATAAGGTTTTTGTGATGAAGCCGAGGCTTAATATTGTTTAATATTGTCGGCCTGTCTCTTCTCTACCTATTTGAAACATACGGCCTATTTGGATGAAGCGAAATGAAGCTGGGAAGTTGTTCTTTCAGCTTTGTTCTAGTCATGCTAGCCTTGCATACATTTATAAAATTGCTTACGTTAGGTACATATTAATATAATATATGAACACACGCTAAACACAACTTTTGTAATCAGTGTTTTTCAAAACAGAACAACTAGAAAGACAGATACATTCACATCTCTTTTTATCATTACATTACAAGTGGAGTGAATAGGTCTTTAATGTAAACTTGGCTTCAGGCTATTGGAAATCATTAACGAAAAGTTAATGTAATTTCTTTTCGAGTGTGTGTTGTCTATTATGAGGAACTATATAACCTATAGTACAGAATCCCGTCAAATCACAGTCACTAAAAAACTACCATTTTAGTAGGGATCAGGCCATCCCACGTTTTATAAATCACGAATTATAATCATAAATTTAGCTTGAGGATGAAACATCTATTCTAGTACCACTACCACACAATGACTACGAGTTAAACAAACTGGTGGAAATGAAATCAGGTCGAATATTTCCATTTGCTAAGTGCTCAGTATTTCAAGTGTAGTAATAAAGGCTCAAAAATTTGCAAGCGAACAATCCCGGAAGCGTAAGTCAATCGAACGAAAGGTTGGGATAAAATGGAGGAAAATAGTACTCCTCGAAAAGTACAAAGCGTGTAGACTGTAGACTGTCGGCAAGTTTCCGGAATGTGAGTCATAAACTGTTGTACATGGTGAAATGATATGAGGTAGGAGTAAATTCAGTGGAAATAATATTTAATAATCCTAAAGAAGCATGTCTCTTTTTGACATGTGCAGAGTTAAAGTGCGCTTTGATGTTATTGTCGTTTTTGTAACTTCTCACTGGAAATAATAGGTAAAACATGAGGAAGAGAAAGAGAAGAGAGAGAGAGAGTTAGAGAAAGAAAAATAATACACAACATGATCATCCACTCCTTTTAAAATTAAATTGCTCTAGTTATTCCAGTTCTGTTGAAACACATGATTTCCCTGGGGTAACAGCTCAGCTTGTGCAATTACATACGAGACAATGCTTTTTACTTGATTCCTTTCTCCAACTCAACACATTGTAAAACACGGCACTCCATTATGAGTATAAATAAACTTGCTAACAAACACACACACACATGACATTACATTAGGTTATATATACCTACCAAACAACCGATACACAATTCGCAAATGGCTTATTTCTGTTTGTAAGAAAAAACGACAACAAGAACAACACGCTGGAGGAGAGGAAGAACACAACTCTCTTAAACTAAAAGTCTTTACAAAGAGCAACAAAAGTAATGTTTCCCAACATGAAATGAGCCGAAAACTCGGTTGGGGAAAAGAAGGGAGAAAAAGTAGATTATGAGAAGAAATTTGGTTGAGATGATGGAAAAACTTTGTTTTGCTAATGCTTATGAATATTGCATGTACGAGGGAGATATCTTACTTACTTTGTCTCACATTCTCATCCCACACAAAGATATGCAGAGAGAGAGAGAAAGAGCCACTATATATTTTGAAGAGGAAATGCATGTCTATATATCAGACAAAACTACACGTAATCTGAATGAAGTCACACACAAGACTCAAAAACCTGATGGAATTTCACTGTCAATTCAAACACCGTAATGATGATAGAATTACCCTAGTTTATTGAGCTTAAGTTACAACTTTATTTCCTCTGGAAAAAAGTTGTCCATAAAAGCTTTATCGAAGAGGGAGAGAATTCGTGTCTCATAATAAAGATGTTGCATGTCGCTCAGATAAAATATAAATTTTAGGAAGAAATTTCAAAGTTGACTTTTGTCAAATTGACTTTTATGTAAGTACTTACCCATCCACCAATGGAACTTCACGAAGAATTTTCTGTACTGCTGTTAGCCTTTCTTGTGGGGACGCTATGAAGTCTTCCATGATGGCTAATGGGACTCCTACACCAACTCCAACAATGGCTGCAAGGAGGAGCACACAACAAACAAAGCACCAATGCCTCATCTTTAGATCGACTCCTAAAACAATAAAAAAAATACATCCATGCGGAATCATTAGCACAAAGAGAAATTACCAAGAACACATAAAAGTTTAATATTACACAAGCAACGCATGAGTATATCCTCTCTAACAAAACGCTTCTAATAAAGACCCCACAAGCAATTATATTGTAGAGGAATCCGATTTCAAACCTCTTCACTTCACAAATTCCTGTTGGAAAGTGAAGTGAAGGTTTGCTTCATGGAATGAAGCAATTGAAATTCAATACTATGCCGTGTCATGTTTCTTCATTTAATCCTGTTTTAAATCGGCTAAACTCTCCAGTCACTCTAGAGCTGCCGCTCATGTCAGCTAGCACGGAAATGAATATCAAGAAACACAATTTTGAATGATGATGATCATGATAATATTGCTCTTCTTCTGCTCGACGGTAATTCAGACAGCTGTCATTCTCAAAATGTAAGTCTAAAAGGTCCTACATCACATTTCTCTACCAACTCTCTCCTCTCTTTTCTTTCTCTCTCTCTCTCTCGTGTTTTCCATCCAATTCTCACTCCAAGAGTTTGTTTGCTTAGAGAACTCTCGACCTGGTTTCAAGAGGATTTTGGTGCCTGCTTTGGTACTTCTCCTGTCTATTACCAGTTGTTGTGTGTATGATTCTATAGATTTCTCAAGTGTTTGCAGTTTTGTTCTGCTGGACGTATATTACGTACAACACACTCAACCAGCTATTCACGATCACGACGATGCGATCACACACATACACATACAAATATACAAGTCGACACGTACATTCCCTAGTTCTCTCACGTTCACCCAATGTTTTCTTCTTTCTCCCTGTCCTATCGAGATGCTACTTCAGAGACTTATACAAAATCGCTCATGTAAGCGTAACATAATATGCTTTTTCATATAGTATATTGCAAATTAAAATGTTGAATACACACACAGACAAATAGTTGCTTTATATATCTGTATGTAAGGGTTACTCCTCTTGTTTGGGAAAAATGAACTTCCTTGTCCCCCACTCTGCTACCACCACCACCTCCTCCATCTAGTAATTGGCAGATAGGAAAAGTTTACACAAGTTTGGAGAGCTAAGAGATGAGAGAGAAAGTAGGAACAAGTAGGCAGGCAACAACTTTCACTCAAATGCCCAATAGACATCATACAAAAGGCAACAAACAGTTCCAACCCAATTTATTTATTTGAACAAGTTTTCACGTGAAATATCAATGTATGAAATCTACTTTCACTTCTATCTATGTGCCCCTCTCACTCTCTATCTCGCACTCTCCATTCTCTGCTTTCTCTGATAGCAAACATATAAAACGTAAACTGAGATCAGATTGCATCCACTACTATAAGAAAGCAGTAGAATGACATTTAATTTAGCGATATGACTTTACTCCTCATCATATTACATAAAGATATTATCCATATCTTCTAACTTATATGCACAGAGGAGGCGAATATGGGATGTGTATAGGGTGGTGTCGAGAGAAAACTTCCAGCCTCTTCAGTCAACTACACTTAAGCACCTTTTTTGCCATTGCCTTTTGCTCCCTGTTTGATCACTAATAATGAATATGTATTTCAGACATTATTACTACTTACAGTGACTCCAATCACTTGGATTCTCGCTGGGATTGGACCATCGAGACTTTAATTTTGTCCATAATACATGTACGTATATATATTCACGTATATATGAGTAAGTATATCAAGGATGAAATTTAAGTTTGCTTAGACCCATGTGACTCACCCATTTCGTTTGATAAGGCTGCCCTCTCTTTCTAGTGCAAATTACTCGAGTTTATTATTAATAACAGTAAATATGAAAGGAAGTGAAATCGGAAATGTCTTGAATCTTACAAGAAATTGGTTCAAAGCAATACATTCACGTATATACTAGTGTATGTGAGTGGATGACCAATATATTTTTGTTTGTACAATCTCGCCATCAAGATCTGTAAGATGGAGATGGAAGAAGTCGACTGTAGCTAATCTATAGTTTTAGATGGTTTCGATATCCACAATCGCAGGAATAACGTCGAAAAATGGTATACGAAAAATATTATTCTCCACTAGTTTTTAGGACAAGGGGTTATACATATTATGGTATTGGTACAGATCGTACGAACCTGAACTTACACTAGCCACCGGTTTGGAGTGGAGCTGCAGTTCGTTGAAGAAACGTGACTTGAGCTCAGCTCTCCCCAAGTAAAGTAGAATATGTAGGGCATATATAGAAATATATAGAACAGTCATAAAGCTCCAGAAAAAAACTTCATAGGCAGACATTTGTGTCCACATAATGAGAAGTTGGAGTATTAGCTCATTTAATATATTTTCTCTGGCATTATTACTACTGGAAAGTAGTATTGCTACCACACCACTTCACTTGCTTCTGTCACCATGATGAGCTATTGCCACCCCATTGAGAAACTGACTGTGAGAACATACAATAACAATTTTCCCTCGTTTGCTGGCTCCTTAGAGAATGGAAAAAACGTGACTGTTTTCGCCACAACTTCACATTTATGATAGTATTATCGCCATCCACAAAATATACTACTTCATATTCTCTCCCAGTCACAGCTGCAGAATCGTAAGTATTGCATTGCAATTCTTAGAAACTAATGGTCCTCCTCTTCTCCTTCCTATATTTCTACCATCCTACCTAATCCTTCCTCATGAAAACAACTCCAGCATAATCATAAAGGTTGTGCAATATTACTAAAGTAAAATGACGACAAAGCGAAGCTAGCTCATAGTTCAAATGAGGAAAACCTTCCGCTCTTTAAAAAATGTTTGTAGTATAAAGTTTCAATTCATTATTCTCCTCCTCCATATGATAATAATGATGATGATAATGACGATAGACGATGATAGGATAAGATTGGAGTGTGCAGTATTCCTGAATGGCCTATAAAAGGAAAGCCTGCTGAAATCTACCTGTAGTCATTATCGATCGGGAAAAATCTTATAAGACACCATTTTTTTATCAAGCTCCAGACTAGCAAATATGTGTAGAGATCCAAAAATCACAAATTTCAACTTCATCATGAGCAAATCCTTGAGAAATAGCTCCCTATAGTGCACCTTAAAATCTGTCGATGGAAGCAAAACCTTTTGGTTGGATGTTGGATGAGAAGCTAAAAAGAGATGGAAAGAAAGAAAGAACCGTGATTTCTCCTTCCTTAACATATATCTTTCTCACTCAGTCAGCCAACTCGTATAGAACGTGTGCACCTTCATTCTTTCCAAGTAAAATCTACGATATCTACCCAAGAGTGATGGGATGTTGGATGTGTATAAGTAACCTAAGCGAGCGGTGGGAGAGAAAGAAAGTGAGAGTTGGAGTGAGCAAAAAAGCCTTCTATTGCTTTACTCTCAAGTCTTATTATAAGGATATTATGTCCTATCTTTTAGTATGATTACGGAGGGCTGCAAAAACTGCAAAAATCTTGTACATCAAATCTCTACTGTCTTCTATCCTGAACAAGTATCTCTCTCTAGACGAAGGTAAGGTGCGTATTAAATTTATATATATGTATAAGTAATAAATATATATAAGGTAAAAAAAGAATGTAGAAATTAAAACCTCTTGAGTCGTTGACTCCTCCGTTCCCGTTCTCCTCTTTGCTGTTGGAGCTCAAAGAGTCTTGTTCAATAAGAGTACCTCCGTTAATTCGAACGGCAGATCCGTTTTGCCCGGACGTTGGGAGGCTTACAACCGTTGAAAATCCAACGGGGCTTACTCGGCTTACATCCGGTAGTTCTATTACATTGGTATCCTACACACCAGAAGTGTATATATATGTATATATAAATATACACGCGGAGAGCAGAGGAAAAAAGAGAGAAAAATGTACCAAAGATTAGAGACAAGCACACACTCTTCACAAGTAAAAGGAAGCAAGAAAGCATATATAGCACACACACACATTTGACATTGCAAGCAAGCCAAGTGAAGCCAACAAGGAAAAAAAAGTTAAGGAGAAGGAAGAAGAAGAGTAAGAGGGAAAAAACTTGAAAACGAATGGCTAGTCAACGCGAATGAGCACTGAGGGTACAAAGAATGAGCGTGAAGTTAAGATACTCGTCGTCGACTTTCAACATTATAGTTTTTAGGTAAGTAAGTAGCCTCAACATTTTTTTTCTTCTTGTAGTAATATATATACAAGAGGACAGAGGATAGGACGACAAAGTATAATATCTTAGGTGAGATAACTGTTGTGAAGACAAGAATTTCCCGCTCCTTGTACATTATATAAAAAGAGCTTCCTTCTGACACATTTTCCTCGTTCGTATGTACGAGGATAAATATAAGTGTATAAGATAACGGGACACATATAATACAACATACAACACACTCGACTACACCATTTTACACCATCTCCTCATCGTGTGGACGAATATATAGAAGAGATAAAAGTAAAAGTGGGCAAAACATAGAATTCTCATTATTTGATGTAACCAAGGCCTTACTTTCTACTCCTAATGCTCTTTTCTCCACACTGTTTGGAATATACACTGTGAGAAGAAAACGAAACAGGGACAATTTTAATGGAAAATGTGTTCATTCATTCGGTATGATAAATTTAGGGCCTAGATTTCTCATCACAACTTTCCCTCTAAATTCTGGGATACGGTGGTAACACCGTAGCGTGCCAGAAATTTTGCCTAAGCTAAGCAGATATCTCTTGTACTCTCTGTTTCTCTGTTTTTGACTGGGAAAAACGAGAGAAAGGAAGAGAAAATATTTAACGAAATTAGATCTTTTTTTGTAGAGACAGAAAGAGATTTTGTAGATTCGTAGTTGTGTAGGATATATGTTGAAAAGGGTATGTATAGCTGGAAGCAATGAGATTTTTGTATTTAAGATGAGAAATGTTTGTACGTTGTAGGTGTAAAGTAAAGAAGAAGGACACGTGTCGATCTCAACTCGAGAAAAAAATTGGGATATATATAGTGCATCCCATTTACCACACTAAATTCAATATCATTGACAAAGTATCCTGAAGTAGTTTGGCATCTTGGAAAGATACATGGTCCCATTTTATCTACACCGGAATTAAACAATGTGTATTGCACCAAGTATCAAGATTACGAATTCAGGTTTTATGATGCTTGAAAATCCTTTAAATCGAATTTTTCCAGTTTCTTCCTATCACATGGTTTTTTTTGTATCGGCTTATGTGATTTATGGCTGGATATTGAAACATTACAAGGGATCTTTCAGTGGCACGAAAATTCCAAGAAAGCTGTAAATGGAGAAAAGATGTTCCTCTTTTCAGGTCAATGTGACTTATATCCCTTGTGGATGGTCTTTACAAAAATAGAGTAGAAGTATAAATGTCTAAAGCACATCGTGCTATAGTGGTTGGTGAAAACTTTCATACAATATATATAAACATGAAATAATGCAAGGCTTTATTATAACATGTAACCATATACTTTCGCATTTTAGTATTTGTTTTGTGCTCCGCTTTTTCCCCAACTCTAATCCAATTTCACAGCTCCTCAAACGGATTTGTTTTGTTCCTCGATAAATGTTATTTGCAAAATTTGGTTAAATATTACATCTTCCTCTCGCGTAAAACGACCCACATAATATGTTTTATTTCGTCCTCCAAACTAGGATTTTTTGTGTTCTATGGAGAATGATATTCCTCACAATTTTTTCCTGCCATACAGCAAATTTTAATTAAAACAGTCATACACCAACCAGAGCATTGAAAAAAGAAACGTTCAAAAGAGCGACCATCAAAAGCCTTGAGAGAATATACAAAAGTAACTGTAATAAAACTTTCTTGTTCTGCTAGCCGTATTTAGGACGAAAAACCACGTTCAACGTTTCTACTTCGTGCAATCACATAGGAGAGTGAGAGAGTGCTCGTTAACATAAAAATTAGAATGTTCCTCAATTCCCTTTCAAATTCAAACAATGCTGGATAAATAAAGCAATGAGATAAATTCCTGGGTACAGAGCACGAGCACATATATATATACAGAAGATATTTTGCTTATGCAACAAGAATATATATTCAACAAGACAAGAAAGCAACCAAGTTCTTGACGGAATTCCAACTCACTCCAACTGTGAGTGAGCCAAATGGAAGGGGAGAATATAAATAGTGGGGAAATAGGAATGGAGTGAGAGGAAAAAGAGTGAAAGGAATAGAGAAAGAAGGTCCAAAACTTGAAAGGAATTGAGTAAGAATGAGATCGTCATATATATATATACTAAACAACGTATATAGTTCTAAGTAGTGAACCCAAGCAAACTAGGTTTACCGTAATATTGATGCGAATTCCAACACCTCAACTGCACCAATTGAATTGAAAATCTAGTATGCATTCGCATTCTCCTGGAAGAAAACTACTGAAGATATTTTTTCACTTCAAGAAAAGGAAGAAGTAGGGAGCAGTTGAATGAAGGGAATGGATTGGGATGGCGGAATGGATATTATGTGTGTGTGTGTGGTGCATGCATATCTGTATACTCTGTGTGTCTGATTCTGTTGTGATTCTCGCCTGCTTTTACTTGTTCACTTTTTTTTGTAGCAGCTCTACTTTCTTTTATTCGGTTGGAAATAGGCTGCTTCTGCTACTATACTACTTACTAGTACCACTGCTGTAGGGAAAATATATAATATTATGCTGTAAGACACAATTTAGTATGGGTTTGTGGAATGGATGGAGAAAGTTTTTGGCTGCTCACTCATATATTCACTCACTTTACTTTGTTATACGGACGTGTGTGAAAAGGGTTTTTCCATTCGTATGAGAGAGCACATTCTCTGTACGTATGATGTGCTCACGCATAAATACGTCTTTTTGATGTAAAGAAGATAGCTTTATAATATCATGCATAATAATAATACTCACCCAATGCAATACTTACACAAAAAAGTTGTAATATGTATAGCTTGTAGCCTACCCGAACATCGCACCACATCAAAGACGGACAAAATTTGAAAAGGATCTTTCATACAAATGTTGAATGTACATGATAAGAATCACCATTTTCAAAACGGTATACGTTCTCCTTTTTAACACATATATGAGATATGAAAGAAATAAGGTTGAATAAAAATAGGACAGTTTTATGTATATATAGGCCTCCTCTGCCTCTCTCCGTCTTCCATTCATACATACGAATGAACATGGAAGAGGCAAAAAAGATGAACAGTGAGTGAGAAATCTATAGATTCGAGAGTGTACACGATTCAAGAAAAGAGGAAGAAAATTCCGGTTTATTAGCTTTTTTCAATACATCTTTTCCCAACATTATAAA
The DNA here is from genome assembly GCA_036850725.1 of Orchesella villosa. Lineage (NCBI taxonomy): Eukaryota > Metazoa > Arthropoda > Collembola > Entomobryomorpha > Orchesellidae > Orchesella > Orchesella villosa. Next base: position 13,172 of record JAANSM010000311.1, on the reverse strand, counting down.
AATATTCGTTTTTTTCTTTACTCCATCCCTTTCTCTTGACAAGATACTACAAGTACACACTTATATATTATTCTCTGTGTACATTTTTTTCTGCTCAAATTTTCTCTTTCAATTTTCACATCTTCTTCTACTCCTTCGTCGTTCATCTCCAGCGTTATAGCATCTATGTTTAAATTGGTTGTTTCAAATCAGTTTACCAAATAGGAAGACTACTCTGTGGTGATATAGTTGTGTACGTACGCTTTCACTTTATCAACATTGCTATTCTTCTTCCAGCTTGTGCTCATTCCTCAGTTTTCCTTTCTTCCTAACTAAAAGTACGAAGGAAAGCGGTTGATTCATTGCTCAAAATGAATATACGCTGACTGGTTGACTGACAACTCATTCTCTACACAATTTCCTTCCAAAAGAAATAGCATATTATTGTATGGTGTTACACTAGAATGACATGCGTTATCTGCATTTTTTTTAAAGAATAAGGAGTAAAAGAGGAAAAACTAAAAAAAAGTTTTGAGATTATCATAAAAACTTCAACTTTATCAATAAAATTTTGCTACTTTTATTCTCCGGAGGAGAAGAAGTAGTGCGTTGCGTAATATGACTTGAAGTAGGAAAACTATACTGACGATGAGTATAACGATAGCGCTTTATAGGAAGAAAGAGAAAGTCGGAGAAAGTAAGAGTTGAAAAACCACGATTGTCATCAACATGTACACATAATGCTACACAAGTTTCCCTCAGTAGCAATAGCAATGTGTATTATGCTACATTTGAAGAAGAAAATCATTCTCTCAAGTCAAAGATGCTGTGTCAATCTTACGTTTTTGCCTCTTCCAGTTTCGTTAACTTGAGTTTTGAGAGTTCCAATGTGTATTTCCCTTCTGCACTTGATTTCCTCTACTGTTGCTCAAAGGAGAAGGGAAGGAGGAAGAAATTTTTGGAGCGAAAAAGAAAAAGTTAACATTCAAACTTGGCTAATGGTCAATAAACTTGAATGGGTATGAGTATGGCGAGAAAAAGTTTGCTAGAATCTTTTATTTCTTTTTACCTTTCAGTATATATAAGTATTATGGTAAGCATGCTTGTGGTTGTATTAAGACTGTGAAATACTGTAGAGTCATGGCTATATGATATATAAACTAATAATATTCCATATATAAAATCAAAATGGGTATTGACTTTGGCCACTAGTTTTTTTGTGGATTGGTGAGAGTAAATAGATCAAGGGAAACTGTAGTGGTTGGTTTCTTCAGTGGAAGATTATTGAGGAGGAGATGAAGAAAATGCTTTTCGCTTACATCTCTTTATGTGTTCACTTTTTAATGTTGAATGTGAAAACTCAAAACGACATACGTCGTCATCAATGTCAAGGGCTTTAGCCCATCCATTTCCACAAATATTTCTCTTCTCTCAGAAATCACGAGGGAGGGAGGAGAATGTCAGAGTGAGATTTAATAATATAGTGTGGCTCTGGCTTTTGACATTCATTTCCTCGTCTTTCAAGACTTTATTTGATTTACTTCCTGTTCCTATTTTATAAGAGAAAATGTTGTACGTGAATGTGATCAAAGTTGGGTAATCTTTAGGTGAAGTTTTTCATTAAAATTTTACTTCATCAACATATTACACAACTTCACTTCAATGGCAACAGCAGACTTCATACTTACCTAATGACAATCTTTATGACTTCAGCAACACGTCCCTAAAGAAAGGAATCAAGATGAAACGAAGAAAAATTAGGTATGGAAATTTTCCATATAAAATACAAGACCAACACGTATACTCCCTATTCCAAGTATTCCATTCTCCCTACTTCGTTTAATGCAAACCTTGAGTTGACATCTATGTAAGTACTAACGTATTTTAAAAGTGTCTTCACAAGCGTAAATGTTCATTATAAAGCGACAGAGGTTTTAAGCTTGACAAAGTGTATGCCGAGGTTTGCAATTGCAAATACTCATTTCATTCCCCAATTTATTTGTATAAGGCCCTGACAGGTTGGTAGTTGGTGGTTTACTCTTTGCTTTCTCTTGATAACATAATATATATTCGTATATAGAATAATATAGTCAAAAGTCAGAAAATGCCTCACCGCACACTTGTAACCCTATCCCTAAATTTGCTAAGCAAGAGCCAACTAAACTAAAATGAGTTGGTTTTGGTTGAGTTTTCGGACTCACAGTTATTTCTCTAAATTTGGAAAACTTCTCTGTTGGAATCACACTGAAATTATCCTAGAACTGAGGAGCGCACGAGTAAAAGCATTTCCTCTTTAGTTTATGTGTCTGTCCAAGGTGATTATATGGTTTCTAAAGGATATCATCTTTCCATCTCCAAACAACACTCACTGAAATAGAGAGGTGAACAACATACATCTACTCTCCTATGTTATACTCAGTATTGCTAACTGCCACATTCAGAATTCAAAATGTACATAGAAAGAAAGAGAGTGGCCATGCAGGCCACTGTAAGATTTTTTGTGTACACTTTCTCTTTCCGTTTAGTTCTTCTGAGTTATTTACTTGTGTGGCTCATGGCATGGCACACCATTCATGGATATTCCCCATGGGACAAGAAGAGCATATAGTAGTAGAAAGCTGGCACTGCTGGAAGCAGAACGGGAAGACTAGTCGAATCCAGCAACACTACTGCAAACAGGTACCAAAAACTATATAGACTAAAAGTACACGAGTGGAAAAGCAAGATTTCCTACATATGATATCCCATCTCTCTCCTCTCAGTCTCTGTAAAACATCCATTCTTCAGAAGCGACGCAAAAGGAAACGAGCTGAGATGCTATCTGGACTCTCAGTGGACACGAAGCTTTCTCTTTGTAGGGAGACACATGATTTTTGGTACAGATCTCTGATCTTGAAATCAAGTGCGGCAAGATGACTACTACCAACAGTCAGTATATAGTGAATATAGCACATGCATTGGTATGTGCACTTTTTATATAACATAAGCATCGCAGACTGGACTTCCTACTTTCTTTTTCCTTATAATATTCCACGATCACACACATTGTTTTTATAGGAAACGAAAGCAGAAACATATATATACTTGGGAAAATATGAGTCCATTTAGATTTATTAGTGCGAGTCAGTTCTAATGCAACTTCCACTTTCTATCCATAAATGTCCATTGATGGAGTACTGAAACTATAGAAAAATTACACAACATTCCAGATGTATACGAGCAACTGCTTGAAAATATTTGTATGTAATAAAGCACGCATCTAAAAGGGAAGTCTATGGGGCACACATTTTGCCATCATATCATATCTATTCAAGAACTATATGAGCTCCATTCACTATTCAGTGTATATCAAAGTGGTATTATAAATGTCTGGATTGGATGTCTGCCTCCTTTTTCCTTCCTACTTATACTCGAGTTGAGAAACTAAAAGTCATTGAGCTCAGGGCCACATTGTGTTGTTAGTTCTTCTACTGCTTTCTCTCTCTTTTTTTCTCTTCCTTTTTTTCGTCGATCTGATTCACCTCATTCAACCTTATGTACGATGTTCAATGTTTGAGGGAAAATGTCGAAATGGTCTGTTTTTCGAGTCATTACATCCAAAAAAGAGAAGCCCACACACACACACGGCGAGCGATAATAGGGAGAACGACGATTTTTGTGCCTAAAGCAAATTGAGAAAAAAAGGGTAAGATATAAAATGGGAAAAAAGGAGGAAGATAGAGAGGTTGCATGTATACTACGTTGTCATATATATACGCAACTTCGCGTACACACAAAGAAAGAATAGTTGAACAGCATTTTAAAGGTTCTTTCATGATCTTTTACTACTTGTCCTTTCCCTTGTTCTGCCACGTTTTCACAAAAAGCTCATCGCTTTTGTTGGAGGGAAAAAGAAGATATGGAAAGGGAAAAGAAAATGAACCGTATCTCATTGAAGCAAATCATCTTTCACCAGTTATTACGCTTCCGTTACACGCAAGCACACATTAAACACAGCATACTGGACAAAACGATTTTTGTTTGGGAAACGAAACGAAAAAAAAATATGCTGTATGCCACAATCCACAAGTTCTGTCTGACAGTCACATGCCTTCGCTTTTTCTCTCTCTGTTTTTTCTATACTTACTCAGCCAAAGTGCTCTGTGTGTGTGTAGTTTAGTTTGGTTTTGGTTTGGATAAGATTGCTTCCTAACAAGTCGACAAACTTTTGATGTAAGTGAATATAGAGAGAAAATGGAAAGTTCCTTGAGCACAACCAGAGGAAAATTTACAGGAAATGGATTTTGTCTCTGTATTATTCAAGTTATTTATATATTCATTTCAGATACGACGATTGTGGAAAAGGAATACAAAAAAGGAATGAATAAGAGAATAATATATACTTTCCTCTTTAGAAATGGAAATACCTAATATCTGTATATAAATGCTATATATTGTTTGCGTTTCCCTGAAGCTCAGAAATTTATGTGATCGATAAATGATAGAATTAATTATTTCAAGTAAGATAAAAGTTTTCAAGTATATTTTGTGAACCTCTTATGTTTCCCATCTCGTCATAACTTACTTTTACATTACTAATGAACCATTTCCTCTCAAAGTTTTGGAGAAAATGGGAGAAGCATCTTTGTCTAGAAATGTTAGGACAGGAATATAGAAGCTACTACAAGGGAAAGGGACTGACACTTTCAACTTATGTCTACTTTATCGTGTCCCGATAAAAATGAGGCATGTGAAAGAGAGTCTTATATCTGAGTAATGCGTGACGTGTTGTGCAGAATAATTGGACGACAGAGATGATATGATTTTTCTACATTCATAAGGCATCTCGTGTATCAATTGTGTGGCGGAAAGACTTAGGTGGATAACAAATTATTTTTCTCAATGCGTATCAGTTATCTTTCTTCGCTTTCCGACGGATATCCTTTTCTGTCTTACGGCCTTGGCTCTAATTTTTCTTAAAATGAATATATATAGCCATAGCCTGCATAGAAGTACTTATATATAGTCCATACTACTACATATGGCACACAACCAGACGAACTATAATAATGTATGTTACACGTGAGTAAACTGAAATATTGTACCTTTTCCTATGAAGAATGCATGCATGCAAGTTCCTCGGGGGCGACTTTGAACGCCCATGTGTACTGAATATCAAACAGGTTGATATATATTCTGCCCCTAACCCACCATATTTTAGATTCTGTATGATTGGAAGCTGCTTTCTACGACGAAGGATTTAATGCACGCCTTCTGTTTTTGAGAGCAATTTGCAAAAAATCATCCGCTGCATACAATATGTATAATATAATGCAATTTTGGAATACCATTCCACTTTCACTAGTTTGGGGTTTTCTTTAGATTGTAAAAAATGAGACAACTAATATGAAAACCGCTCAATATCACGACATGTTAGATCACATCTTATTTTTATGTTTTAGCAAATCATTGAAATGTTTTCATTATTCGCCAATTCGATACTACATCCAAATATCTAATACAATAGAGAAAGTTTATGAATATATAAAATACATGTATAACTTGTAAATTATTTCTCTTTATTACAGAGTTTGCTTGAGTGAGTTGCGTAAATTAGTTTTCTTGTATTAACAACCCTCCAATCCAACAGAAATGAAATTGCAAAAGAAGAGATTTAGAGGAAGCGCGCACTATCTCCTCAACTCTCATTCATTCATTGTCATTTTAATCCAAAGACAAGAATGTAATGTAGGGCTATCCAAAGCATTCTTCCATGCGATTATAAACAGTACAGAAATTTCTTTTGCTTCGTTCCTAGTTGGTAATATTAGCTACTTTTATTTAAGTCACACTATGACTCTCTCTCTGTCTGAGTGTGTATGAACTTGTGAAAAGTAAATGCAATCGCAATCCAAGCCGTTGCCTCTTTCCACTAGACGATTTTAATATGCGAAAGGATGTGTTATATATGAGCCTATTTCATGGTCTTATGAGCAAGGAAAACTGTCCCCATTCTTTGGCTCTCGTTTCACTTTGTGTGTATATGCTTTGGATGAGCTATTCACTTTATTATGGTTTGATGGAGTCGCCTACAGCAAGCTGAATGAAAGCAAAGAGAGAGAGAACTAAGCTTTGTCCAAATGAAAGAGAGAAGAGAGACACACACATGCACACAAAATACTGCGTGAATGGAAGTTTATCTAATGTACTTATATAGAAATCGTAAGTATTCTCTGTAGGACAAGTACATTATTATACTTTATGCTTTATACACTTCCATTCAACTCCATATATAATATGTAATTCCTCCAGATTCCAAAATAATACTCCATGATACTGTCTCAAATTGCATGATGAAGGCATTTTGCTGCTACACAATAATCCATTTGTCCTATACTTTTTGGAATTTGCACGCAAACCTTTTCTCTCCATTTGTACACAACGACAACGCAATAGTGTGATGATATGGTTCGTAAAGCAAAAGGCTGGGTGACGTTTTCCATGTTGTAATGTGAGATGTGAGTAGTAGTCAGTACCAGTAGTATATATCGTATGTGAATGTGACACAATATTGTGGCATTACAAAAAATAAGAAGAATATATAAAATATACAAAAGTACTTATGCATATTTCGGCCCTTTCACATCCATGAATTACAACTACAACACTTTACCTCATTGTTATCCATAAAAAAAGGTTGAGCTCGACTCAGTATATTCCCATTCCAAACCGCAACATAGAAAGAAACTATATACTTTTTTTTGTATAAATATATTATATTGCAATGCAACTTGGTTATCCATCCCAAAAGTTTTTCTTTTGATGGGGAAAGTTTTTCAATAAGCAGTGTATTAATCAGCTTCCAACTTCACTTATAACGACTGTTATATACGTACTTATTGATAGAATCTTTTTCAGATCATATTTTATTTTGCGTTCGTTCGTACTATACGTACTTTTCCTATGCAAAAACTATTGTGAGCCTTTACTATATAGGTATATGATATAGCCTATAAGTATATGATCATGGGGAACAAAACAATTCCAAAATTCCAATTGAATTCAAGTTGGTAAATAACAGTTTGGAGTTTGGTATAGTTGGAAAGCTTATTGTATAAGAATACAATGACGATGATGATGCTCCCCTTTTGCCCAATGTATTTCATTTGAAGAATGAAATGAATACAGTGAGGCGGAAATCGGAGTAATTTTTAGTAATCTTTAGCGCACAAATTAATGCAGTGTTTTACACATTAAGAAGAGTATTCTTGGTTCCCCTTTTTTGGCAAAGAGGAACGAGAACATGTCTTAGAATCGGCGTCGTGACTTGACTACCGACTTGAAAAGACACAAAAGGTATTCCTTCATGTTTGCGGTGGGTGTTTAGGGTGGTAAAGTAGGACTTCCTTCCTCGTCTCTTTCCTCCATGTGTTTTCCATGCTTTCTCTTAGCACAATATATAAGTATATCCGAATGTATACGCATTTATGAATTGTTGTGGGTGAGTGTGAGTTGGAGTGAAACTAGAGCTGGAGATAGGAGACGGAGAAAACCTCTTTTCTGCGGTAGAAAACCTTACCTTCACTGATCACATTACTTTTTTGTATCTAATACTACTACTACTAGTTTCACTTCTTGGTACACACACAAATTTTGCCATCGCTTCCGTTCAACTTTCCCCTTCTTCAGTTCGAGTTCCAACTACAGGGGAAGAGAGTGAGAGAGAGATAGGACGACAATGTCCTTTTAAGAACAAAAGGAGAAAGACATGGATTTATTGTTTTTCCTCCTTTTCTCTCACGAATCCTTTTGATGCGCTTTCTGAGTGGAATTTCAATCGATTTCCATCTCATTAAAACCTCGGGTTTGCAAATTGGAATCGAATTTTAGGCTTGGGACTCCTTGCAACGTTCCAACTCACTTTTCTCATTCTCAAAAACTCTGAATGTTTTCTTGAAATAAGTTTCACACAAATCTACAACGGGAGCGAGAAGGAGAAATACGGGAATTTTCTAGGACATATGAATGTATTTATGCATTCAAAAAAGTATACGTAATACGGGAGCAAGATAGATTCATCTTGGCTTAACATTTGTTCCCTTTATTTTTTGCTATATAGAGATGCATTACATCCTCTACCGCTGTGTTTTGGTTTAACAAACATCCCACTTCCAAGAAACTCCGATACTTGTCATGCTCCATTGGAATATACGCGCGGCCTCGATCTTCCAAACAAAAATTTCTCCGATTTCCTCGCTCTATTCTAAAGATCAAAGAGCTCTTATTTCCTCAACTGTATTAACAAGTTTGGAGTTGTGTTGTTTTGCTGCTGAAACTCAGCAGCTGAATGGTTAAAAGATTGGGAAGTAAAAATCCAATAGCACACAGACATATAGTTTACCTAACCCTTTTCCTACTACTGTGTATTGCAGTTGATGCGTGGGTGATTACGTTTCATCAAAACAAAACAAGATTTTACTTTACATCAAGAATCTCTCTTAGACGATTGGTTCACTCAATGCTCAATTCTTCGTGAGCGTACAGATTCCCTCGTCGAATTCTGGGAAGGTTTTAATATGAAAGTTTCTAGGGAAAAAATTAAACAAAGAGAAAGCAACGTCGATGATTAATTTCTTTCTGATGATAAGAGTGAGAATCTTCTCTGAGAATGAGGATATGCAGTATGGTGTGGTGATGGTGGTAGAAGATGAGTAATAAGTTGGTTTGACAGGAGAAACAGGAGAATCAACACACAAAAGGTTTCTCTCTCTCTCTTCTCACATATTATTGGATCCGCATCCAGCGTGATGTGATGATGATGATAGCTCGCATTGTGCTGAGACCTGAACTCGGATTTCATCACCTATTTTCCCATTCCGTTAGCAAGCTCTTCCTTCCTGCTGTGGCTGATGGTGGTGGTGGTATGACTACGACACGCGAATTTAGTCAGAAGATGAAAACAGTTTCGAATAAGTATTTCATCTTTGAAAGCCTGGAACCCTGGAACTAACGTTGCAGCTTCGTTATTATTGAAAATCTGAGGCGAAAATCAAAGGAGCCAAGGCGAAGAAGGAGTAACAATTGCATGGCATCCTGGAAGCGGAAAATATTATGCAATATGGTGTGCTCAAACACATGTGTAAGCATGGATATTCATTCATTGGAGCTTTTCCTTCTTCTCACGAAATCATGATAATATGTGGGAAGACGAGGAGAAATAGATACGATAAGATGGGAGTGGAGCAGAAGAGAGGTTGTAGTTGGAGGAGAACCGCTAGCGAGATGTTAAAGAAGAAGTGTGTGTCTTGTGTGTGCCATGGCTGTCAGAAACAGCATGCGGGTGTCACTTGTGTGCTTCCTTTAATTAAACATTATGTCAACCTTCCCGCAAATCCTTGCTCAAAGCTTGACTTCACAATCGCAACTATGCCCGTTCCCTACTTTTAAGGAGAGAAAGGGAGATCTGACTTTTAGTATTTTCATTTTGGTTAATGCGCATTATCATTTTTGTTGGGAGAGCGTGTTCATGATGTGGACAGTTGAGGTGTTTGTGGATTAAAATTTTAACATTGTGTCGACTTTGACCTACAATGTAAGAACACTTTGCATCGAGCGTAGAAGAACCACACATATCTACCGTAACGATTTTTGTGTGCACTTATCTCAATGTATTAAGGACGTTAAACTTTGCGTTATTTTAACCATTATAATTTATATGTTGATCTTATATGGAAACCCTTTTTTTTAAATTACGATTTCTTGTCAATATTAATTTGAAATCCCTTCACGAAAGTAAAATCTCGTAGCTTCCTTCACTTCCTCTTTCCAACATCTGACTCCACCGTCATAAAACTTTAACAGTGATATATGTGGCCACTTTGTATGTATCATACACATTTACTTACAGCCAGCACATATATTCTCAGCATGTTCATGAGTGCATGAAGGATGAACGCAGGCAATTTCATCACGAATGCACATTTGAGCACCAAATCCGGCACACACAGTTAGCGTAATGGTAGACACCCAGAATGAAAATGAAGCACCATAATGATATGTGATGCCGACAAATGTATTCAAATCGTTACACATCCCATCAAAGGGAGTCAGTCAGTGAGGGAGAGAGATATTCTCTTGACATTTATTCGAGATTGCCTTGCTTTTCTAATATTTCAGTGTCGTGCCATTCTTCAGAGTCATTTTTATTCGAGTATTAGTAGTTTATACGTGGGTAATATAACATATCAAAATGCTGACGGACTTTCTTCTTCTTCCCTCTCTCTTCCTCTCTTTTCTGCTTTCTCCTCCTCGGATACAAACAACTAAATGTAATAGTAGCCTAATAGAAATTGCAAGTTGGATGAAAGCCTCCATTATATGGATGCTTGAGTCTGTAACCCGAAACTCCAACTCTCTCCTAGATTTCTCCATCCACTTTTTCTCTTTCATCCTTTTCTGCTCGTGGCATGAGCCAAATGGAAACTTACATTATATTATATTTCTACGTATATATAAGCCTATATACTTCCTTCTGTTCTGCTCCGTTTTTTACCTCACAAGTAAAAAAAGAAATAGTCAGTCAACATCCTCAACTTACACATTTTCCCTCATTCATTCACTGACTTCGAGGAAAGAGTGAGTCAAAAGAACAAGATCAGCAGCAAGCGCCACACACACAACCCCAGCCATCCCAGCTGCCTTTCTCCACTCCCTCCCTCTGACTTTCCCTGGCAAAAGATATTTATTTACACAAAAATATACAAACGTTGCACAACACAAGAGAAGGAGGACAAACATGTTTGTATGCATGTGTGGAGAGCAGAATGTATACGTTATATATATACCTAGTTTTTTTCCTTATGATGATGATAAAGTTGTGAGTTGGCCTGAATTGGGTATTTTTCATCCAAACATTCTTTTACTTTTCCTCTGATTCTCTCTACGAGAAAGAAACAAGAGGAGAAATAGAGAAAGAGAAGTCTGGATGAGAAAAAGGAAAGAAAATACAAAAGATGAAAGTAGTGTTTTGTATTATATATGTTATTTGGCTTCTGTACAGACAGCCACATAATACATCCACATATACCAGAATAACCAACCCAATTTTTAGAAAGATACTAGTTCTCAAAGCGAAATAAACGGCTTAGGTTTTCCCTACGTGTCGTGTGTTCATAATATCAAGTTCAGGAATGGGATGGATGGAAAAAGTGTGGATTGAGTGGAGTGCACAGAACAAAAAATAGAAATGGTGTGGCATGGCGTAGCATATAGCATGGTACAATAAAGATCCGATGCTATACAGAGATATACAAGTTTGGTGGAGGACACTAGTAGTAGTATAGTATAGTATAGTATAGTCAGGTTTATTCAAGTGACGATGATCATAACTTGTTACAAACAAATTGTTTTCATGAACAGGTCACATAACGGTAAATAAGTTAAAAAATGACTTAAATAAAATTGATTTCTAATAACATAGATTAAAAGTATAACATTTCATTTTTCCTTTCTGACAGAATATGATTTCGTAATTTAACATTGAATTCAGAATATGTTTCACTTTCTTTAATTTCTTGTGGGAGTTTGTTCCAACTTGTAATACCACGGTAAAAGAAGGATGACTTTCCATATTCAGTTTTCATTCTGGGAACTATAAAATCATTTTCGAGCCTTGATGCTCGTCCTGTCGTTCCGCGAAGTTGGAAGTGATTAAAACAATTGTTTAATGATGAACACAAAAGTACATGTTTGAATATAAATTGTAGTGTGTATAAAGTTAGTTTATCCTGGCATAAAAGCCAATTTAATTTTTCTATTACATCAACTTTATTATGACCGGCCGATAACTGTAAATGCACGTTCGAAGTTGTCACCGCAAAAACATTTTGATACAAATTGTGAAATAGGCGTCCACCAAAAATAACTCGACATTTTTCCTATCGATCAAAAAGTACAGTCTATACATTTTTTCTCTATCTACCAAAAAACCCAATCGACATTTTCAAACTGTCGATCAAAAAAACCGGTTGGGGTTACGAATCCGGTATTTTTGGATTAAAAAGCGGAAACTGTCAATCGATAGATCTCGACGAGAGGAACACGATGGTACCAATTATTTTTCTTAAATACGATCCCCGACCCCCCAGGGGGCAAAAACTAAAATTACTGGAAACATTTTTCATGGCATGGCATTTTTGGACAGATCTCGACGAGTACATCATTTCTCATTTTAACGCAATTTTGGGGCACGTTGAGACCCCACCTGGGATAATAATTACAGCCCCCTGATGGTCTGGGGCCAATTTACCGCCCTCCACCCGGCCCCCTGATGGTCTGGGGCCAATTTACCGACCTCCACCCGGCCCCCTGATGGTCTGGGGCCAATTTCCCGCCTTCCCTCCCGTCCTATATGTTAAGGGACTTTAAATGCGGCGGTTGCGGCGATGAACTTGCCTTGGTCGACAGTTCAGGCATACGCAAATGCCCGGCCGCTGTACCCGGGTAGCGTATCCGGACGTGCCAGGGTAAATTCGCCGGATATCATCCAACACACGACCACATTGCTGGCCAGTTGTTGGTATATGTCGGAGGATATTCCGGCGATACAAAAACTCACCCACATACATGGGTATGCGGGTAACACTCCGACACGTCCGGATTGCGTACTTCAATTCCCGCCACTGACGTTCAATCTTATTGGTGTGAACTGCGACTTCACGAACAGTGGGGTCATTGGGCACAGAGTGGCCGAGTCGCGGGCTCAATCCCTGGACCTGCACCGTTCCTTCAACGAACCTGTACTTATGGTTTACGGAGGCGTGACCCCGCATCCCGAGGCGCCCTGCACATCCAATATAGGAGCGATGCTGATCACTCATTATCCAGGAGCGCCTCTGGATGCGGCCACGCATAACGCGGTCCAGCGTTGTCCGGGTCTTGTTGCGAATCCGCTCTATCCACATATTCCCACTTAGCCGGCTGATTGCCCCAAATACCCACACCTGACGTTTCCCAAGACGTAGGACCCGCCCCCTATGGTACTTTCTGGTGAATAGCCAGCTTTCGTCCACCTCCACGACGTCTGTACTACCGCCAATAGGACGGTCTCGTGATCTTGTGTGACGTCAAGGACTTCGCGAAAGAACCAATCAACAACTGTTTTCTTTGGAAGTCCTGTGGAGGTGGCCGCATAAACAAGCTTGTCCTTCACCAAA
>JAANSM010000310.1:0-32271 GCA_036850725.1 Orchesella villosa | reverse complement strand
GTTCGATATGATTTAGCTGAATTGAATTGAATCATGAGGGTAGATTAAGGTTGGATGTACAGGTAGGACACAATGCGATGCCTACAATTTTATTGAAATTGTAAAGATTGAAAAACGTCCGTTTATTTAGCCGCATAAGGCATAAATAAATAATGGTTGTTAGTAATACATTTGGTTTATTTTAGAATCACATAATTTAAGCTTTTTATATTATCAATCAGGTAGCTAGTATATACATATTATCCCTATTTTAACCTTTTCTAAAACATCAAGCATGCGGTGCCAATCGTATTAAGTACGGCTTCCAGTATATTCCATATTCATTCCCTTAACTTGTCCATTACTCTTGCGTCAACGAGAGTCTTAAAAGTTAAAACAAACTTGATTCTTTCTCGGAATGGATGGCTGTTAGTTGGTTCTAAGAATGTTTAGGAATTGCGCATCAGCCTCAAAATGTTTCACATTGCCTTTACATGTCTTCACATTACCTACCTAAAGTCAATTGTGCAATATGGTGTAAATGATGTTTAACATGCAATCAAAACTACAACATTAGCATTAAACAAGCACCTCATGAGTTACGAGTACACACATACATGATATGGTAGGACTATATTTTCAATAGCATAATGCGATACATCTGACATGTTAGACAGATGACGTGGAAGGAACAAATTACCGTGAGCTCCGATAGTTTTCTATAATTCTTACTCTCACAAGGGTATACAAATCTCGAAATCAAAGTGTTAATTCAGTCACTAATCAAGACATTTCATTAATATTAACTTAAAACATCTCCAGTCAAAATTAAATTTATTCTACTATCTTAAAATATTCAATCAAAGCTTTTTCTTGTTTACTTTCAATTTTGAAAAAAAAAACAATATTGTCAGCATGGAACGTGCCATTACCGACTTACCACCAGAGGTGAGTATAACCATTAGCAAAATGGGTAATCGTTGTATTAAATTAGTAAGCTGAGTGTGTGTCTAATGAAAGTTGTGTTGCTTATCTTTAGATGGTGGGTAAAATATTCAATTTACTAGACAATGAAGATAAATTTCGTATAATGAGCGTGAGCAAATGGTGGAAGAAACAGGCAGAAGAACACGTCCTATTTTATGATGTCGTTTTAACTGACGAAACCTACGAAACAGTTAGAGAAAGATTCGGTAACCGTCGAGTGGGTTCTATGATAATCTATAATTATTCTAGAACAGAAAATCCTTTCACAAATTTAGCGTTCTTGAGAAAACTGAAGGTCAGTGGAGCGGTTCCTGAGAACGCATTGACTGCAATATTAGCAGACGCGGTCAAGCTGAGAGACAACACAGGACTGCTTCTATTTTATGATGTTATTTTAACTGACGAAAACTACGAAAGTGTTAGAGAAAGATTTGGACACCACCGTCGAGTGATTTCCATGAGTATCAATAATTACTCTAGAATGAACATTCCGTTCACGAATTTGGATTCCTTGCGAGAGCTCAAAATCAGTGGATCGGTTCCTGACAACTCATTGACAACACTATTCACAAATGCGACTAATCTTGAGAAGGTGTTCGTGGTTGTTCATAACGGTACAACTCCAACGGAATCCTTACTTCTCAGCGGCAATCAACAGCAAACTTTTCCTGTACGTGTCAAGCGCCTTGAGGTTAGCTATAAAAATTATGCTGATTGGAGGACCCAACGACGTTTAAGTCCCTGGAACACAGCATTGGATTACGGTATGCCAACCGTCGAAGAACTCTACTTCAGATCTTCTACCCGACATGAGCCGGGACTCGGTTTTTTCTGGCTGCTCGCGTCCAAATCAAAGTTACATAGTGTGGACATGGAACAACGGATAGGGATTCCAAGATCAGAAGTGCTCATTAATCCAACTCCATTCGACTTACAACCACAATCACTCACGCAAGAAATGGAGTCGTCATTGTCACAGGTACGTCTGACTTGTTTAAGGTGTAATATACTGAAGGAC
This sequence comes from Orchesella villosa, assembly GCA_036850725.1. Taxonomy (NCBI): domain Eukaryota; kingdom Metazoa; phylum Arthropoda; class Collembola; order Entomobryomorpha; family Orchesellidae; genus Orchesella; species Orchesella villosa. The sequence continues at coordinate 30,287 of JAANSM010000310.1, read as the reverse complement.
CACACTAGGGCATGGGAGATTATTCTTTTAGCCCAGACTAATTTACAAGAATTGGTCATACACAATTATGAACAAAAAGGTTTTCAAATTTCCATGATTTTGCCAGTGCTGGAAAGGTGCTCAGATACTCTAAGCACTATTGATTTACATATTGACCCGTCGGTGAACAGCACAATTGACATCCAAATATTTTCAAATCTTGAATTCCTAAGGACCTTAAAGCTCCTAGCTTATAAAACGAAAACTCGGAGGGCTAGGGAAGGCGAAGATTTAGAAAATCGTTCAAACGTACCAGCTGTAGAAAATATCAGTACCATTATTACCAAACACTTGGTATGTCTTGAGTTAACAGGATTTGAGTTTAGCGAGGACGATGCAATAAATGCCATCGTTATTGAATTGAAACGAAACCTAGATATGGTTGTGGTCTCCAATGAGATTTTATCCATTTGGAAAGGGTTTGAACGTCGCTTTCCGGAAATGAGTACCGCGACTATTATTATATGGCCAGATAGTATCTGTTACTCATACAATAATCCCCTCTTTGAACGTGATGAACCAAGTCCGAAACTTGAGAAAAGTTTACATTTTGGTGAAAAAAGTGTCGCATTGAGCACAAAAAATCCATATAGCGGCAGCTATTTCCTGGAATAAGCCGCAAAAAATTCACGATTTCAATTTACATGTATTCACACGGTATATCAATGCTTAAAAGATTGTTGCTAATTAACTTATTTTATACTTTGAGTATATAAAACTTATAAATGTAATTTAAACTTATAGTTCGTTAATATTTGAAACCTAAATATTTAATATGTAGTGCAGTGTTAGTATTAGCTTACTCGGTAGCAAAAGAAATTCTAGATTGCACCAAACATCGTTCTTAAACACTCTATACTACTTAACCCAAAGGAAGAGCTGATGATTGTGACCACTTCAGGTGAATTTTCTAACATTAGTGTGGTAAGAAATAGTTGTTTTAAGCAGTGCGTTGGAAGATGTAATTTAAAGGTGTAATTTTGTAATACAACACAACTTAGAAAGAAGGATTTTCAGTTTTTGATAACCATACTTACTTTAATTTCAACAAATTTATCTCTACCTAGACGCTATTTCTGTAGACGGATTGAGAAGAAATGTAACAAGGTATCTAAAACTATGAATTAATTATACAAGTATAGATGAGAAGTAAAAACAATTATATACTATTAAGTAATAAAACTTATTCCTAGGAGTAGAAAAATAGTTTATTCAAAACAAAATAGGTACTAAAATCAAAAGATTATCATTTTGTTTATAACTTTTGTCACTATATAATGTTTTAGTGCATAATGTATTCAAGTTGGGCTAAGGATATTTCATGTGTTTTATAATCAGAGTTGTGTAGATAGTTAGAAAATATTACCTCTTGAAAATGAAGTTGACAAGTTTTCTTAGGACTGGAAAATCGAAAATGTTGTTGCTACTGTATTTTGTAATGTTTTCTACGTATTCGGATGAGGATAAAAATTATAATTATAAATGTAGTTTGTAAAGCTAGATATTCATTAACTAAAAAATAGTTGCCATTTGGAAACATACTTTTTGAAAAAAAAGTTCAATAATAAGTTGGGGCGAAGTGAATCTTTCACTTCGCTTTCTTGTAAAATGTCTGTATGTAATTTTAACACATTCAATAATTGCTCGTAAACAGTTTTATAGATGATTGTAAAGAAGTTATTGCTAATAGAGGTGGATATTAACAAAAGTTTGTTATCTCTTGTTTGATGTGTATATATTTAAAAAAATTAAAAACATGATAACTATGCAAATGAAAAAACGTAAGCAGAAACATCAATTGATTAGTTTTATCATAAGGTCATAAGTTTCACATTACCTATTCTGGGTATACGGTTTAACGTAATATTAACTACACTAGACCAACCGGTAAGGTTACCGATTTCTTTACATATTTTAACAATGCGTGTGGTGTACAGTTATGGAGGCTGTTTCTGTACTACCGTTCTCGTTCCTAGTAGAACCAGCCCACTTCAGTTAGACCATGTGATAAATCCCAGCCTAATGTATGCAATATTCTAACAAAGGATGAAAGTGACCTGATTCTCGTGAAATCGTTTCGGACAATTCTACTAACATAACCAACAGTTAATTTCCGTTGATGGAAAAGTGCCGGCTTCTACCAAGTAGCAACCTGGAACTGAGCTTGGTTCAGCCTCTTTCTCTTATAAATTCGTCCCAGAAAAGGTTGTCCAGGATATTGCAGTCATTGAAGAGGTGGGAGACAAATCTACGTTCGTAATGAGCTATTCATCATAGAGCTCCCTAGATATCAAAGGACCGAAGCGAAGCAGTTGAAGCTGTAACCGTATGAGAATGTTAAGGTATAAAAAAAACAATTTTCGGATACTTCTTAGCGCACTCTTATTTTAAGTTTGTAATTATAAGTGCAGTTTTCATAGTATGTTGTTTTGAAAATTCTGTTGCGTCAAATTTGTTTCTTTAAATAGTTCTCCAGTCTCAATACACTGAAACAATTCTACTTAAAAAGTACCAATCAGAACACAAACTGCAGGCTTGAAATTACATCCAGTAGGGTGTGTTGTCAATCTAGGCCTTAAATCTCATTTTCGTCGTCAGCATCTTCAACAAGGAAACTTCTTGTGTGTCACCTCACAGTCTCTCTTTAATATCAACGAATGGTAAGACGAAGTGTGTAGGTAAGACTGAAAATCAACAGTATAATTTTTGTAGAGTTAAAAACCGTTTCAGTAACATAACGTGTAATATATTATTTGATTTCGTACAGATTTTATTTTAACATTTAACGGTAGAAGGCACTACAAAACATTAATGTATATGGCTAACAAGACAGTGATAGACCAACAGTTAGTTTTCATAATTCAATTTCTTCCTGTCAAAAGGCACTTTTGGAAATATTCCTTAGGTTGAGTACATTTTTCTCCAGCAACATAAATGCTTTATTTTTTAATTGTCTGATCGCACTATCAACTATTAAAAAATGTACGCAACTTCCTGATTCAGTCATGCTAATTTTTTTTGGCTAAAATGGCTAATATACCTAAAACGTATACATATAGCATTGTATTCGTCGATAGACCACACACATTTATGTGCATGAGTCACTAATATAAGGTACATTGTCCATATATATCCATTATTAGCCATAAGCAGTTAAAACCCGTTTATATCTGGATGCATGGCTTATAATGTATTAGCCACTGACTTTTAACATCTCTGAGCTCTTCCTAAAACATAGATGAGAATGACAAAACTCAAACCTATTTTACTACAATTAATTAACACGGTCTACGTAATGCCTGTATTCTCTTGGCCGTATAATGGCTCTTTGCGTGGAAGAAGTAGTGAATGAACTATTAAAATTTAATATGAGTTCCTTATGTTGTTAAAGTGAGTGTGTTTAAATTGATGAATCATATCAAAACCTATCCTAGTATTTAGTTTCAAGAAACTCGGACCATATAAGGAGAGTATGTATGCTTTGCTTCTTTACTGCATGACGGTTCATGAGAGTACATAATGAAGATATTCGTACAAAATATTAACCGAAGTAGGGAGTAAGTGGGTAGCCCAACATAAGATGATATTGCGAGGAAACGTGTCGCTACCAGTTAAACAAGAACAGTATTATAGAGATTTCGTCTTTCAGTGATTTGCACAATTGATGACACCATCCCTACTCTATAATATTGACTTACGTATCACATAATGAATCTGACATCACTCATCCACCATCTTGCCAGAGAATCAGATCGACAATTTATCCCAGCTTTAATTAATTCGTCAAGAAAATTCTAAGCATTCTTAATTCTTTCATTTTTTTGCAAAACGTTTGTACCAATTCAATATATTTTGGAATTCAACTATTTCACTAAACGATAGCGGGTATACAATAGTGTCTAACTATTGGTGACCCCGAATTCAACCTTTTTGTCCACGTCAGTATAAAAGTCTGACTCGTATCTGAGAAGCTTTTGAGTAGCAAATTCTTTTTGCCACCTCACCAGCACAATTAGGTGGTAACAGTTGTAAGACATTAAACCTTTAGACTCTCCATATGGTCAAGTTTTATAGCTAAAGTATTATTTCTAGGTGAGTTTTGTACGAAAGGCCTACAAGGACACATTCATTTACTTTGTGAAAAAGATCGAAAACGTGCAAGTCATCTTTGTACTCCAGGTTACCAACATTTTGGAAGCTCAGACAAGTCACCAGACACATATTACAGGTACGGCTATTGTGTCTGTGCAAGCCAAGAATTTCTTCAGTTGGTAATGTAAAATGATCTTTTGTAACTTAAACTTCAATTTAAGTAAACTTAATAGGGTAGCAAAGCATTTAATTTAAGTAATTTATAAGGTTTTCTGATGTATTATGTTTTTTAGTGAACTGCAACATTTGTGAAAAGCTTAAGCGATGGGGGGATTTTTTAATCCATTTCTCCGACCAATTCCAACATCAATAGCACAAGACCATCACAGTTACGATTCTATTGATGAGGTCATATCACCGACCTGTAGAATCTGTTATCAGCATTGTTTGCATCCCATTGAGCTACCCTGTCGGCATAAGTTTTGCTTCATGTGTATCAAAGGGCAAGTTCTGGCGCACAACCTTAGGAACTGTCCTTTGTGTCGTGTAGTGTTTCCGATGAGCGTGATCAATAACCCGGTGCTCACAGTCTCTCATGAAATTGTATTTCAACCAAACTTAACCAATACACGTCGGTGGTATTATGAAAGCCGCAGTGGAGGTAAGAGAAACTGAGCGTTTAATTTATAAAAAATACTTTTACTGTTTCGGCATTTTGGTGCTTAGCATTTAAAATGTATTTGATTATTTGAAACCTGAAGGGTGGTGGCAGTATGACCGGATCACCATGTCCAAGGTGGAGGAAGCTTATAACAACCGTCAGCGTGAACCTTGCATCCCCTTAAGGATTGCGGGCATTATTTATCAGATTGATTTCAATCGAATGATACAGTACCGGTGTGGTTACTCACACATTTTTCGTCTTATTACATTTGGACCTGTTACCAATGTGAAGGGTATTGCAGGGATTTTATTTCATGACCAGGAAACCTATGAAGAAAACAACAGAGTTGTTCGACTCCCACAAATATTTAGGTTGTAATGATATATTATAATGACCTTTAGTCTTATAACATGATTCTTTCATTACCCCATTAATTTTCTTATTTGTCGTGAATGGTAATATTAATTAACCTAATTCTGCTACTATTAGTAATGATGCTACTATTTAAATCCCGTTCAATGGCAGTGAAAATATTTCGACTACACTGCTGAATTACTTCCGTAGGTAACTTGGGCGAGGACGTCGGAAAATTGAAATGTACTTTTATTATTATGATATCGTAAGTGAATTTTGAATTTTGATTAAGGAACGGTATTAACTATCAAACTTTATGCTGTTCCCAATGTTGGTGGGTTGAAGTGAGATCTAAATTAATTATCAAATTGTAACTACAGAGTGACTTCTACAGTCAATCGTTTTAAGTGTACGATAATTGGTATTTTTTTGGTATTGAAGCTATTGACTATATATTATTTACTGCGCGTAGTGTGTCTATATGGTCGTTCTAGAAACACATTCTATATGATTTGTTTTGGGCCAATAAAAAAATGAGGGAATTTCTTAAGTTTTGTCATTGTAGTCATCATTTTTATAGTTATCTGTTAATTGCATACACTTTCTACTTCTAATGTTTAAAAGTTTCTGATAATTCACCACTTGATTGTGTGGAAGCGCCTTTCATCTCAGCAAACTACCCAAGTATACGAAGCCTGCTCATCTCCAGTTGTGGCTATTGGTTACCATATTCGGTACATCCATCCTTGTATCTAGTTTCTTCTGGTGTTCACAGAGTAAAATGAAAAATGTTTAGTTTTATAAGAAAGATAAAGCGAATAGGAGTTTATATCTGGTTGGATTATGCTATGAAGTGGTAAATGAAGAGCAGTGTAGCTCAACTCGAGTATTTCGTGGCAAAGAATTTATTGAGTATTGATATTTTTCAGACAATTATTAGTGGCCCACGAAACAAATCTTCCTGCCCACTGCCGATTCGACAGTTTTGCACTCGACATTCCTGCACTTATTTAAGCAAAAAACCCACTTTTTATTACAAAAAATTACACTTTTAATTACTTACTTCTCACTTATCATTTATTTATGTCACACGTCAAAATATATACAGATCAGCATGCACTACAAAATTAAAGTTACAAAATATTTTTTTTCGATTATTTCGATATATTAATTCATATATTCACATGCATTCAATATTACTCTATACTATATTACTCTACTCTACTAACAGGTCGTTGATCGTTAACAAGTCATAACTATCAACATCTTACATATGGAAACAGTACTAAGTATCTTATAATGGATAGAGTACCAATCATTTTAGATATATGGACAAAGTAGCATGTGTCTTGCATGAACTTTGTGACATGTGCAAAATATTTTGTATAATAAGAGTTAAGAGTTTTCTGGTTTCAATAAACGGATTTTTTTAATGTTAAAACATGCTTTGTATGCTTAATGAATTAAGTGCATGCGAGTAGTAAAAAGTGTAACAAATGGTATATAAAGTGGGCCGGAAAATATTCACGAGTGGCCAGAGGTGCAGTGGGCAAAAAATATTACTACAAAGTGGCGAATGGTATTTATAGGTGCTTCGAAAAATGGATCCCGTTATTTTTGGATTATGCAACAGCCAAAGATTTTATATAGGGTGATAATTATTAAATTACTTATTATTCTTCAGGTAATTAGTTTAATTGCCCCTTCTTCCACTTCGACCACGATAGCATCTTTGATACTCGGAGTCAAGAACACGTATGACGGAATCAATGACCACCACCTCGTGCTACTTCAAAAATTTCAACCCTCGATTCCACTTTAGTATATTGTATATCTCTTCTTCTCCGTGTTCTCTGATTGAACACGGCTTAGGCTTCCTTAACCAACACAAAGTCTACCAATACTTATCTAATACCCTCCTCCTCTTCGACGGCTATCTTTGGCTTAAAAGCCTCTTACGAACAACCGCAAAGGGAAAGGTGATCAAGCTAGTCCGACGTACTATTCCACCACTTCACGGTCTACCATTGACGACTCTACCAACCAGCTTCCTAGTGTCGTTTTCACAATTGCAATTGTAGATGGATGCGCCAACAAATTTTCCGCGTTAAGCACATGGTCTTGACATTAAACCATATTACAATACCCGATAGTTCCAATACTGATTGTGAGCACACATCCCGTTGGTCTAGAAATTGTCTCTTGTATCGGAGTGAGCATCTGCTGAAGATTGTTTATTTTGTTATTTGGTAGATGGTTGTTGTTTGAAAGTATGTTTATTTGCCTTTGTGATTAGCGATAGATAAAACATATGTTAAAGCTTGAGCTTATACAAATTTCATCACTGTTAATCAATCGCAACCGAAGCGGATCCATAGCAATCATCAACCGGTGAGTGGTGAGTAGAATTATTGACTAATACTATACCCATCTGTAGTCAATATTTAGGATGTATAGTATATTGTGTGCCCATAAGTGCGTGTGTCATTCGTTGTGTTGACAATAAGGAGTTAGTATAAAAATGGAAGACTTAACCTGTGAAAGTGCGGTAGTGCAAAATCTCGTTCTTGGATTCGTAAATTATAAAGACGTACTCAACACCCCGCCTACGTGTTTAAAAGCTGAAGACTTTACCTCCACACCTTCTGGAAACATAAATATTGATAAGTGCCGTACGGTTAACCCCATTGGTGTTACAAGTTGTCTTAAAAAACTAAAAGAATTTAACAATAACTACAGATTTCAAAACATTTTTGAGTATTCACTTTATAAGTTTATCGCAAATCCACATTTCCAATACAAAATCGAAATCACAGGACCTATGCAAAGAACTTCAACTGACCCAACCGAATTTCCTCAGTCTGGATTATGTACTCAGCGATTATTTATAAGTGAAACAGCAGGTACATACAGAATCAGCACGTTCTCTATTTGGCTTTATAACACTGCTCCCAATCAACAAGGTAAGAAAGATTTAAACAAAAGATTACTTACGATTAGCCTAGAATTAACTCGTAGTTAGACATGTATTGAAATAAAACATAATGTTGTATTATTTATATTTTAATGCACAAGCGGATGTTGCTAAAGTTGTAACAAATGTAAGTGTGAGTATATTGAGTAGACCATAAACAAAATTGATATCTATAATTCATCAATTACATGAACACACTCAAATCAAAATCAGTGTACGAAGAGGATAATGCGATATACAATAAAATTTGGAAATCTACAATTGTACGTTACGTTAATCTGTATTAGCAGTATTTGAACAGCATTTTGCGGTAATTGTTCATATTTTGCATTCGATTAAGCATCCTGTTTGATAAAAGCAATCATCGCATGACTACATCTTATTTATTTTGCATTGACCAGTGAAGTGGAATGTGGAAGGGCTTTATAGCCTAAGCCTAACAGTAAGATATTCCTAGCGACGATGACCTTTGATATTTTAAATGGAAGTCATGACTTGGAAATAGTTAAAATCATTTAGTTTTGCTCCACATATTAAAATTTTTATGGTAGAAGCACTGTTTGCATAGCACGCATTTGCAAATCGAAAAGGAAATCTGAAAAAATGTCGTATGACTGTAGTGTGGCAAATGACGCAAAAGATGACTTATAGCTTATAATAAATCAACCTTGATGGGAAGTGTAGACATGCATTCTACAATTTCGTAGCTTTATGCTTTAAACTCCGATAAAGCTGAACCCAAACGCTTACATAAAGCCATCTGCACCGTTGATAGTTTTACTAGCTCTTGATAGAGGAGCAAATTCTCTATAAATGCAGGGATTATCTTTCAAAATTCCACTTTGGAACTCACTTTTTCACTGAGCTTATAGGCCACAGCCTTAACCCTAACGTAATATCATACCAAACGTAGCCCCTAAACAGCAATTCGAGTTTAGACATCGGACTACCACCATCGTGTCCCTTTCGTCGAGTACTACAAAAAATGTATTGGTACCTAGGCAAAAATTAGCCCCTAAACCGAACTCTAACCGCTTCTAAAGATAAAAAATGACACGAAGTTTCTGAGATAATTACATTATACGTACCCACATGAAGTAAGAATATTACCATAGAAATCATGTTAACTATCTATGCCTTTACTTAGATCATTTATTATACATCTTATATTTATTCAACTTTAAAAGATCGGTTGCTGATTTGAAGTTTTTGATTTTATATTAAAAACCCTTTTTGGCATTCTCCTCCTTTGTCTTCAACAAAAAGTCTTTGTTGAGTTGTGAATAGTTAGCATTGCAGTGCACTTCATGCAATAGTAGTAGCTTCATGTAGAAGCTAAAAGCTGCGACGCAAAGTACACAGTGCAGTGTAGGAATAACAACAACATTACCCCACAACCAATACCAGAAACACCATAGAATATTAGCCAATCCCAACACATCTTGTGTGAATATAGGAAGGAATAATCTTGGCAGCGGGATTTCATTCAGTGCACCTGTACAATATCTTCTGCTTATATCACGTCAGATCATACTCTTTCGTTCATACCGTCTCGATTTTGGATGTCTTTCTTGTTGGTAGTAAATAGAGAGAAGGGAACTTGAGTGTTGAGTGAAGATTTGACCGTTGAAGCAATTTAAGATAGTTGTTTCCTTAACATCATCCAGTGTCGTTGCGCCTGCACCTTCTACCTGTCTTGGGATGTTTACACTTTGATTTATTATTTTTATTGTAGTGACTGTCAACAAATTTAATTTAATTTGTGATATTATCAATCATCAATCAAACTTTGTTCATTGTGATAAAAGTGTAAAGTGACAGTAAGAAAGACGGAAAATACATTCATAAACCATAAGCGGATTGTTATTTGTCTCCTGTCATATTAATTGGCCATGTGTCATGTGTAAACTTACATGAAAGCATATGGTGTACAGTGTATGGAGTTAAGTAAAGTGGTTTATGGTTGCGTTTTCGATCAACTGTCAACTGTTTTTGTGATTCTGTCATCTGTCTAAACGGGTGACTGGTGTTTTCCCTTATAACGATCAACGATTGACGATAGTTTTGGGATATTATCAATTATCTCTAAACGTAATTACTACTCAATAAGTTGTAAGTTTATTTCTTGCACGCAGGGATTTGATTATATAACCTTTTAGCATTTTGATTTTACATTGGATAATTAATGATTAATTGGAACGTATTCATCCGTTTTGTTTTGTTTGATGATTATGGTTCGCCTACTTTCTAGCATTTCAGTGGAAATGTTTAATTAGAACAGCACCTTCAACTACATGATAAGATAAATGAGTTTCTAATCACTGTTTAATCTTGTTGCCAGATTTGAATAAAGGCTGTTAAAGTTACTTTAAGAAGTTGGCGAAGGAGTATAGTAACAATACATTTTCTTCCTATTGTGAGCTCTTGCGATAATCACGGAGTAGTAGAGACTCCATCCAAAATGGAGGCTGACGGCGTCATATCGTCGTCATCTGGGAATCTAACTGGGTCCGTGTCACCCAATCAGCGTCCGTCCTACGTGGATTTTGCAAGTACATCGGGATTGTATCCGTCTGTTCAACCATTTGATGAACGAGTGATTAAGCGTTTAGATCCGGAATTATTCGACGAAACCCACTGCTCAGAAGAAAACTTAGTTGCAGATGTTACTGCTGAAGATGAAAAACTGAAGACGTTCTTGAGAATAAGACCAATCTCTATTCGCATTGACGATGCTCGCAAAGTAAGTGTGATTTGCAGATTTGTATTTTGATTTGTATTCCGTCCACTTGACAGGGTTTGAAACTATGTGTTTTAAACTTAGGTAATTGCAATCCAAGATAGTCAGACTGTTGTTGCGTATTCCAATCTCAAGAACACGAAGTTTTCGCAGGAGCGTAATCGAAGACAGACTGAATTTAAATTTACGAAAGTTCTTGGTCCAGAGTGTGGACAGTCAGATGTGTTCTATGAGTGCGTTACATCGCTCGTTGAAAAGTTTCTGAAAAGTGAGAACTGTTTAATATTCAGCTATGGTGCTACAAATTCTGGAAAGACTTATACAATGCAAGGTAATACATTATTAAGATAGTGAAAACTTTGCCACTTGTTGATATTGTTATCAAGTATTTAATTTCGAGATCATAATTCCTTAATGAATGTCATAATTACTTGCTGACAGGTCACGGAACTGAATATGGAATCATTCCAAGAACGCTGGATGCAATTTTTAATAGGATCAATGAACGTCAGTACAAAGTTGGGAACATTCGGCCGCATTTATATGAAGCTTTTTTGCACCTCAATCCCAGTGAAGTGGATACCTTATATGAGAAAAGGAACTTGGTTATTCAGGAAGCCAGCATTGTTAGAATCAAATCAAAGAAAAGAATCTTAGCGAATGAAAATTCTTGATATGATTTTGCTCAAACAGGTTTCCTATTTCTTTTTTATTAGAAGCAAGAATTAATGACGTCTTATCGCCTTTCAACCTCGGGGTTTTCTGATAAGTCTGGAGCGACAGTTGATTTAGTTGGAGGTAATTGACAATTTTTGTAAAACTAGACTTATGAGGATTAAAAAGACGATTGAGGATAACAATTCAATATGATTTGTACCAGGTGGGCAGTTATTTGATCCAAATAATATGCACTCAGACTCAACTCTGTACAGTGTGTGGGTGTCTTACGCTGAGCTTTATAATGAAAGAGTTTATGATCTCCTTGATAATTCCACTTTCTCTAAAAGTAAGCGAAGGAAGGAGCTTAAACTTATGCAAGATCGTAATGGATTCGTCTACGTTAAAGGTAATAGGAAAAATAGTGATGTAATCCAACATTGTTGATTTTACTTGCTTTGCTTGGTTGGCTTCATATCCTGATATCTTACTTCATCTAGATTTGACTGAGTTTCCAGTAACTTCGGATGAAGAGGCATACAAATTGTTTCTTGCTGGAAGAAAGAATCTTCAATTCGCTGCCACTCAGATGAACATGCACTCTAGTCGCTCACACTCATTTTTTACTATTCGGGTTGTCAGTCTGGGTATTGGGGATGGGTTAATTCCATATCCTAAAACAGTTCACAGGTATGATTATGTTACAAACAATCAGTATAATTACTTGTGGACATGAAATTAAGGCGTTTCTCTTCAATTAGATTAACTTTCTGCGATTTGGCGGGTATGGAGCGTGCCAATCAAACAGAAAACGAAGGCTTCCGGTTGAAAGAGTCAGGGACTATTAATAATTCGCTTACAGTGCTCCTTAAAGTCATTCGCTTACTACGGTAATATAGTAATGAACACCTGATATTTTATTTATACTAATGCAATACGTATATTGTGCAAAAATAAATTGAAAACATTTCGCTTTTCTTTTTCAGAGAGAAACAGATGCACGGGAAACATGGAATAGGAATGATTGAAACAATTCCATTTCGTGATAGCAAACTGACCCACATCTTTAAAAGCTACCTCACCTCTTCCACTCACGTTTGCATGGTAGTTAATGTAAATCCGGATCCCTTTGTGGCAGAATCTACTTTACAAGTTCTCCAAAATTCTGCCATTGCAAGCAACGTAAGTATTTACCACTTCAGTTTTGACTGTAGGTTTGGCATTCGGTTATTTCATTTTTTTTAAATTAAATAACTTTTGTTTCTAGGTGATTGTTTTCAAACCAATTGATATAAACATGCCTCAATATGTGCCTGATTTTGGCGAACCCATCAAGTGTTTTGGTAAGCCACCATTGCCACGTAGTTCTATTGGAATGAGCAGTACTCGCAGTAGTGAATGGCATAGTTCTCGAAGCAGTCCAGCTCCCACTAGCACGGACAGTGACGCAGAAGAGTATGAAGCTACTACGGTTGTAGCTCCTAAGACCATGGCTCAAAAGGTTGCAATGCTAGAGTTGGAAGTTGTTCGGTTAAAGGGACTTCTTGCGCAAAGTGAGTTGGAAAAGCAGAAGATTCGAGAAGACATGCTGAAAATGATTTGTGATGAGCGAGTCTTGTGGAAGTACGTTGTTTACATAAACTATTATCAAATTCGTATAACAAAAGCATGAAGCAAAAGCAAATGTTTGCTGAACTAAATATAACCAACCGGATCTGTTTTTTTAGCAAACGCCTCCAACAACGAATGTTGAATGAAGAAAATTTTAATCGTCGAAGACTATCTTTAATGAAGCATGAACTTATGTTATCTCCTGCAAGTCGGTGTGGAAGGTGCAGCCCACCAACTGCGGATATGGAAGACATTGATGAAACTTTTGAAGAAAACGAAGAGACGGATGAAAGCGATAAGGAAAATTGAAATGGGGAGAGGATGCGAATAGTTACAGAGGAAGTATCTACATTCAAATTATTACGCTTTTCAACTGTCTGATGTCTTATTTACAATTCAATACTGTGAACAAATGAAATATGAAATGTATGCGTGTTCTGTATTATCAACTGTAAAAGGGATGTTTAGTCAAATACAAAGAAAACTGAGATTTTATTCTTACACAAGTTTGTAAGGAATAGCAATATTTTAAGGTTACAGCAGCGGTATACTTTTATATTGAAACCAAACATGAACTTTTTAATACTAAGACTTTAAATACTTGCGTGAACAATAAAGCTTAAAATTAAATTTTTAAATCGATTACGTATTACGTAACTCATTCTCAACGTTTATTTAGTAGTAGTAGCTATTAATTTTATTCAATTGGAGAGTAATCACACCAATGATTAATTGTGACTTTGGCCGTGTGTAGCAAAACAGATTTTATGAAGCTGGATGCTATTCGTTTACCTACTCCAGCACCACTTTCCTTAATAAGTTCGTCAATAATATATATATAAAATATGCTTCGCATAAGGATTTTCATTAGCTCCTTGAATAATTATCTAATCTAGCAATTTGCGTAGCTCAAGGTGAGCATTTAATTGCTTGGACTAATCACAGCACACGTTTTTGTTCTTTATGGTGTTCTACCTGACTGGCGCTCATAAATTAGCGTGTGGTGTAAAAAAAAGTTTAACGCGTGTGTTTCCATTATAAATTACATAGAATTTTTTTTTGTTGCATACATGCAGAAAAAAATGATGTCTTCGTCACTTGAGTACATGCCGTCATCCACACACACACACACCAACATCATCATCACCCATCACATCTCTCACATCTACGGAAAACACCAAATAAGAGTGTGGAGAAGATCAACTTGGTGGTGTTTCTGCCATTTGCCTTGTAGGTTGGCATTTTTGATAGGAGAGTGAATATCATCAATCCAAATCCAACAAAATGAAAACCAACCCTACGCTACACTTCCCTCTGCCTACTTACCTACCTTTTTCATACGAATTGATTACATTATACTATAACAAATGATGATGATGATGACATTCTTTAGGCACAATATTTAAGGCTACCTTTCCTCCATAGACTACTACTCTCTTTACTTTTATTTGCTAATAACAACAGCAGCAGCACCACCAAGAAAACAGCTCTAAGCTTATCACTCCAAGTTCATTGAATGTATAATCGGCCTTCTTTACAGCCGTACCTTACCGTATCTGCCACTCTTTGATTTTCTACCTTTTCGTTCCATCGTCATCATATCATATTATCGTCATCTCCTCTTCTTCATGACTATATGACATCGAGTTCTCTTCTCTTTGCTTCTTTTCCTAACGTAGTAGATGATGATATGAATATAATACGATGCACATTTGTGTAAGTCCACATATACATATTACCCCAAAAACATTCAATGTACATACAACACCAATGATCATGATAATATCTGGCAGACAAAGACGAAAATTGCAAACATAGCATCTCATAAAGTCTCGCTTGCTCACCCTCTACTCCTCTCCTGCTCTCGTCCGCCGTAATAACAAAATAATAGGAAATTATATTAGACACGCAGAACAGAGAGAACTAAGTGGGCCAAGTAGAAGAGTAGAGAACATTTTGATAAAAACATATAATATATTTATATATATATATATATATTATACAGAGTGAGAGAGAGAGTGTCAATGTTGTTGTTGTCGGTGGCGAAGGTGGCCTTACTACTTACGTTGTGGTCGGTTTGTTATTGTGTTGTGTTCTTAAAAAGAGCATTTATCGAACTTACTACTATGATAGTCTCCTCACTTTGTGGTGAAACAAGGAGAGGCGAGAGCTACTTTATGAAGTAAAATTGGTAGTCAGGATGTCCGTCGATGTGTTTCAGCAAAAATAAGTTTGGCAAAAGCTGATATCCAAATAGGCTAACGAAGACGTTACAATGGCTCCAAAACTCTATACATTAATGGTTAATTGCAGGCCATAAACCTACATGTCGACATGTGATGACCCAACCTATGTAATATTATGTTATGCACTAATTTTGTAACTACTCTGGGCTTGTTTGAAGCTTCTCGGATCCTCCGGATGTCATGCGATTCCTCCTCTTTTGTACAGGGCTATTTGGTATATATGATAAAAGAGAATTGAGTCCATGGTCCATTCTTTTTTAGGAAGAGATAGCTCACACAATGCGCCACCTTACTACAGAAGTGTTTCTTCTGACGGTGGTTTACGGTAAAGTAGGAGAAACCCAATGGAGCTGCAAATGCCTAAAGCTTTTTTTAACAAAACAGAAAGAAAAAAGACCTTCTGAAATAGCGGAGCAGCTAAAGGGTGTGGACAAATTCTCTTTGAAAAAAAAAACCAACAACGAAAACGCAAACCACTCATAATATACGATATGAAAATAGTATTAAGTATGCTGCAGTAGAGATGTAGCTTCTTTCCTATCTAGAATATGGATGTACTATGGTATTTATGCCCTAAAATTTATGTATTCTTCTAGCAGAGACGAAGCATAGAAAAGTAGAACAAAAAAAAGTTCGGTTCGGTTTCTTCGTCTATACGTATATTACACAATAAAGTGGGTTCCACGTTCCAAGTCCGAATCCGAAGAAGAAGAAGAAAAAGTTTTAAAAAGAAAACAGATATGGGAAAGGAGAAGAAGATGCTACCATATTAGTTGCTAGTTGTAAGTATAAGCATACACATGTATAAACCTAATTTTTTTTTGTGCGGACGAAAAAGAAGTAAAAAAATCCTCCTCCTCTTTCGCCTTTTCTTCTCAAATAGCTAATCTCTCTGTCTCTCTCTTCTTCTCTATGAACTGCACACCTTGCCACAGTTTTTGCCTTTTTCTCATCTTCTTACTTACATTCTGCACTTGTTCTATTCACTATTACGACGATGGAGAACTCTAAAGAATAAGAAGAGCTTTTCTTTTCTCTCTCTCAAACGAAGCTCTCTGTCTTTCTTCTTTGCAAAAATTTAACTTACGCTACCTATCCAGATGATGCTCTACTTCTAAGAAGTACTTTAAATTGGTAAAGAAAGAACCTCCAAGGGCTGTTTTTGAAGGGGGCCTAAACCAATGTACAACGCAAAAATATACATACCTAACGTAAAATGCGGGTAACAGAGAGAAGAAGACAAGGAGGGAGACAAGCAGGTAGGTAATAGATAAGTATAAGTACTTACAAAAGGAAAAACGACAATCCATTTTTAAGTACATGTTATTATTTTCTGAGAAGACGGAGAATACCAAGAAGAAAATAAGAATGGATAGAAAAAGAGATGTATGGGGAAAAATTGAAATGAAGAATTAAGGCTGGTTATGGAAAAAAGTGTGGAGGCAGCAAAAATAATAATGCATTCTCGTCTTCTTCGTCTTGGTTCGTTCGTCTCTTTGGATGAAGATGAAATGAAGTAAATATCATGTGCATAATAATAACGCCTCTCCAAAAAAAACGCATATAGAAGGAAAAATGGAGAGAGACAGAAAAAAGAGATGATGTTGCTATTCTTATGTCGTATTTTGCATGTGAGATTAGAGAACGAAAAAAAAGTATTATACAAAACCTTTTTGGAAGGAAAAGTGGAGAGAACACTTTTTGGGTGTAAAGAAGGGCTTTACTAGATGGTTTTGTAAGTTAGAAGAGGGAGCCTAATGATTATATAGGTAGGGCAACACAAACCAATGGGTAGAAAATGTAGGTAAAACGAGTGTTGTTGTTACCTTTAAACAACACCATGGTCTCTCTCTCTCCAGCACTACCACAGAAGCCACTTTTTCATGGTGATGCTGATGATTGGGCTCATGAAGCATGCTGAATGTTGAATTACATATTATACAAAGCTGTAGGCTGATATGAATATACATTTTTTGATGTGATGTCGTGCATGAATATAAAGTTATATATTCAGTTCAAAAAAAAGTAAGAGAATGATCGAAATGATGATGGTATATGAAAATCGTCATTATCATCGTCTTCTTGTTATGAATGACTACTACCCTACTATTTTGGCTTCACCATTGTAACCATCTCTTCTGCCTCTTGTCACTGGATTCATTCTTGTTCGTGCAAAGGAGAGCAAGTGTGCGGAATGCCTAGCATGGGCCATAATATTATGTAAAGTAAGTAATAATAAACCTGCTGGGAAGACACGTTTACTGAAGCAGCTCGAGACTTGAAGTAGCTTTTGCTCTTACAACTCATAAAGAGCTTATGAAATTCTTAAGAATTGGAAAATCGGTTTATAAAAAACTTTTTCTTTTGATGATTTTTGTGTGTGTGGGCAAAAACTACATTTCAGATAAAAACGTTTCAATCAAATGGGAAAGTTTTAAAAACAAATGGGAGCTCTCACGCGAAGTTAATCCTTTTCCAAACACAAACAGTGAAATGAATGGTTTTTGTTTTTACAGATTATGCATGCCTAATTAATGAGTGCCTCAACTTAGGACAGACAGACAAGGAAATACTTCATAAACAAACTAACACACTGCATTGTGTGTGGCATATAGCTCTCGGTTTGAATCCTCTCTTCGTCGTCATCTCGTCATCATCATGGATATGTATTTGGATGGATAAGATGATCATGTTCTTGAAGATGATGATGATCATGATGATATTGTAGAAAACCAACACGAGTTTTAAGACGAAGCAGTGTGGTAAATGATATCTATACCTTTGGCACGTTTCTTTCGTTTCATATGAAAAAAATAGGAATGCACATGGTACTCACTCACTCGTGCCACCTACATACGTATATACATTAGTATGGTGAATGGAACACAAAAGTTTTTCCGAAGAAAAAAAACTATTATATAAGGATATGAGGTAACCTGCCGTTGTGTCTTGTGTTGCTGAAGCAGCATGGTGCACCGTCTTATTCATGTATTCTCATGCATTTCCCGATTTCAATGCAATACTGTACAGAGAGTAGGTAATGGAGTACGGAATGTATGAAGCCTGTAGCACACACCGTTTCCTTTTTCATGTGTTCCAAGATCAGTTCACTACCATGTCGCATATTTGGAGTCAAAGAAATCCTACGAATGCATCGTCTTATATTATTGCTTTGTATGAAATTGGAGAAAGGTAATTCGATTACATTTCATTGAAATTTTTATATATGCAGTTGGATCATTCAATGATTTTCATCGGCAATAGAAGGAAACGTAATTTCAAGGAGTTTTTCTTATTCTTCGTGCGTTAGTGTAGGTATAGCATCTAGACTTTGGGTCGAATCTACTACTTTGCAAATTCAATTTTTATTTTGCTGTTTACTATGCTACCTTTGACTGGAATAAGTGAAGTAGGTATGCATATTATTTCTTTCCTGTTTACCGACAAGCCATTTTTAAGTTTGTCAAAAACGTTGCATGACAACTAGATCTACATTTATGACTGGAGTTTGTCTGGAAATGTCAGCTGGAATCAAACTATCTGAAAAAAAACAAGTTCCTGTAGAGTATTCTGAATAGCAGATTTGAAATTATTTTATCAAAGAACTTGAAGGGCTTACTCTTTCCAAGAAGTTCTTTTCAGTTTTCGGCGAACAAGTAAAATATACAAAAGGCTAGAATTCAAGAAGCTTAAGCAAGCAAAATATAGCCAGCTGCATCTTTGGTGGAATATGTTTCAAAAGAAAAAGGATTTTGAATCTGCAATAATATGGCATCCGGCCTATGCCAAATGTTGTCCATGTTCCTTAACTGATGAAATCTTGAGTATGGTAGTCCTTCGAACAATATTGTTTTTATATGTTGTGTGTGTATGTATGCCATTCTAGATGCAGTAGCAAAAAAAAGTATTAGTAGCAATGTAATAGAGCTAGCTAGAACTCCCAATCCCAACTATTCAGCTTCTATATAACTCAGTTTTGTTACAACTATTGCAAATGCTCCGTCTTGTTTGTCTTTTTTATACTCATTCTCTCACCATCTATACTTCTTTTATAGCCCCGTTCTCTATCCGTCCATATGTGTATACTTTCCGTTTTAGCATCGCGTAAATGTCCATCATCCTTAAGAACTCTAATATAGTACTTTTTAACTCCTTTTGTATACATACGTCCGTCCATACACAAATACTTTACTACTCAGTCACATACTGGCAATGTTGTTGTAGGTGTGCTTGGCTGGCTAGTTCCAAATTCACAGAAAAGGCAGAGACACAAACACAAGTGGCGTGAGTTGGGAGCTCAACTGAGCTCATTGCAATGCTGCGTTTCTATAACAAGGAGCCATATCACGAAAAGCAGTCCTCGTCTTTTGCAAAGTTTTTCCATCTCTCCCCATATTTCCCATGTAGAATATCTCTCTCTCTCTCTCTATCTGGTTAGTGGTTTGGTGATCTTCTTTCATAGAAAACTTGAGTCTCTCGTGTTAAACGTAAAACCCAATCTACTCATAGAAGAGCTTGAGCTAGAGCTTTGCATTGCATTTTCTGAGAGAGAGTGTGTGTATATACGCATACTTATATGGATGATAGAGTCATACGTAATAATAATCTTATGTACAACTGGTGCTAAGCTAACTGCATACATGCTTATATAGCTACCTACCGTGTAGCATAAGAGATTCTCCTTTTTTCGCTTTTATTGCCTTTTGCTTATACTTTGTTTCCTTTTTGTCTCTCTTCCCTGCCTGCCTGCCTCTACTTGACTACTAAAAACATTGCTATTTTCTTTGGTTTTTGATAGACACACACACACACTCACATCATCACAGCTCTCTACAGAGTGAGAAGAAAGACGAGTGACTAGTCCAATCCTTGCCATTGCCACCACACCACTGCTTCTCCATCCATCCAACTCTACTGCTGGTAATCATTGTGCTACTAAAATGCTCGCATAATATTCCCTCTCTCTCTCTCTGTCTCTGTCCTCTTTTGAAGAGGTAGTCGTTTTCGTACATGGTTAGTAAGCAGAAAGTAGTTAGTAGCAAGGAGGAGAGCAGTTCCGACCGAACTAAAAAGTACCAAATTCAATGCAAGCCTTTTTTTTCTGCTTTTATTTTGCCAAAGCCAAAAAGCTCCTACTAGCAGCCAACCTCTCTCTTGCTCTTCATTCCATTTTCTCATATTGTATATTTGTGTTTTGTGTACGAAAAAGAGACTCTACTCGGCTGCTACCATACTACCTAAAAACAGAGTCGAAGAGCCACACACACACACACACACTCACACGTAATAGCTTTATATATATCGCTATATAGTGGAGAGACGAGGGAGAAGAGAATTGCAGAGAGAAAAAATCTCGTGAAGACTGAGCTCGCACAAAAATATTATATCATTTCATGCTCCCATATACCAAAATCTACATTCACTCTCTTTTTTTCCTCTTTTCTTCTCTCTCCTACACTTCTATAGAATTTAATTTTCCACAACGGATGACGGAGGACAGAACATAAGAAAGAGAAGAAGAAATAAAAAAAGAAGAGAGAGAGCGAGACAAGAAGAGAATTCGGGCTCTCCTCTCTTCATCGTTTCACCTTTTTATATTCCTCCTGAATTGAAATGCCAGGCCAGGCCACCTCGCCTTACCGCAGCCTACTATCATGCCCTAGTGCATTGGCGAGAACATCTCGTCCACTAGTGTTACTATTGACCATCATCATCAGCCTCCTCTAGTTCTAATCTTGTAATAATCTCGAGGAGAAAAGGGAAGCGAGAAACATTCCTCCAGAAGACGAACAAATAAACACACAGGTTACATTAGAGGTATCAGAGAGGAGAGTTGTGTCAGTCGGCATCAACATCTCCAAAAACATAATCAGTCAACTGAGTACGAAACAAAAACTTGTAATTGTTCTCATTCTCCTCCAAACTCTGAGCTCATCATCACCTTCATTTTGGCCAAATTTTAATCATCCCCTTGGCTCAGCTTTGAATCGACATGAATGAAAGTGAGAGTGACACATGAGTAGGAGAGAAAAATAAGTCTTTTCTCCAACAAAAAGGAAAAAAATATCGCATGCATCCAATAAATACCCATTAAGAGTTTCCAAGAAGTCGAGGAGAAAAGGTGAACTGTACTGCGGAGAGAGACGGGAAAGGAAAAAAACGTGTGTGTATACATAAAAATGTATGTGTGTGCATTCAAGAGTGTGGAATGTGTGCAAAAGAGTGTACGCTGAATGTATACAGTCGACTTGATATACATAATGATTATGGGAGCACAATGCGTGTAATATAATAAATCAAAGCTATGCAAATACCCTGTAAGAAAATCCCATTCAAAAGTTGTCGATCCTACTGCTACTACCTCCACCACCACCAACAACACCACTATTATTCTTCCTCCTCAGCCTCTTCCGCTATTATCCGAGGTGGTGGTGATGATGAGATTCCTCATTCTTTAAACAATACCGACAACATCGCCGAGGAGAGTACTCATCCTCGTTATCATTGTTGTAATTGTCCCACCATTCATGTTCTCTCGTGTTCGGGTTTGATTCCAAAAACTATAACGTGCTTCTTCTCCAAAAGACATCAAGTGAATACTTCAACTTATAATCATCGAAACAGAACAAATTTGTGAGCAATAAAACTCTTTTCTGAATCAGATAATAAAGTTCATCACTTCCTTCTTAATAATCTTTTGTTATGGAAAAACGAAGAAAACGAATGAGAACTATAAGTTTTATCCCCATCATCATCAGGATCAGTATTGACACCGATACCATCTGATTTCTTCAATGATAATTTTCTACAACATTCAATTCATCAACCATTTATTTGTAACTACTTGTTTTAGAGCTGTTGAGCTATCTCCGTTTTATAAAAACTGAAAGTTTTTGTTCAAGGAAGCAAAAATATAAATGAATGCCATTTGCAAACACAAATACGAATACATAAATAATTCATCAGCATCAAATCAGCAGCCTTTTTTGCATTTACATCGAGTTGAGCAAAGTATCTATATTATATACTACTGCCAACATATAATATAAATGTACGTACATTCGTTCGAGCTGACTGATGCTAATCTCGTGTTCATAAAACAAAATAATACCACAAAGGAATAATGAAAGTTGCCATTAAATATTTGTTACTAGCCTAATATCTATATGAGACTATAATATATCTTACGGAAACTCAAAAGTTTTCTTAAGTCTCAACTGATATACCCAATCAACAACTTACACAGTACAACGAGAAAGCTTTTTTGTAGACTGTTTTCTTCAACATTTTATCGCAGGGAAACGAAAAGAGCCTTATACACTATATACCTACTGATAACTGATTTTAATTGTCCGTGTTTTGTGTCTAAACTTATTCGTATTTGTATCAAATTTTAAGCAAGCAATATCGAGAGCAACTCAGTTGTATCTTCATCATTTTATTCATTATCAGCTGATGTGAAGGATCATAGTCATCTGATTTCTTTCTGAGTCAGCTTCATGTTCCATCAAGACTCTAGGAATGATGAGAATGTTGAGGGCTTGTGATAAGATAAAGAAGGATTTTAAAGGGATAACAGACCTGTTTACTTGTTGACACAAGAATAAAGGAAATAGCTACGTGTGTCGGTTATCTAAGTGTCATGTACAAGTCTCTCTGGTCGTGACTTATTTGAATTGATAGTGCGTGTGTTCCGCTCTTCTATTGCTTTGCGTGGGAAAAACAGTGTCTGGGGCTGAATCTTATTGAATCAACATCAACTCAACTGAACTCAATGTGTGAATAAGATTTACGAATGTTATTGGACAGAAATTGAGTTGGGTAAATATATAAGTAGAAGAAGAAGAAGTGAGAGAGAGAAAAAAAACGAAGGAGGAAAGTTTAGACTGAAAAGAGACGTAACATATGATGACTACAACTTTTTTGTTTACTTTTCGACCGACCCTCATCAACCAAAGTAAAATTGAAGAGACGAGGTGAGAGTGGAAGTTAAAAAAACGTTTAACGTCGTAGTCAAGTCAGTCTGTTTAAAACTGTGGTGAAGAAGATAAAAGTAATAAGAAGTCTTATGGTGATTGTGATCGTATGCAGATGGCTTGGACTGCTGCAGTTGGCAGTTAGTAGCTGATGCTCATCATCTACTTTGGAAGTTTGAAAGATTGTGAAAAAAAGGTAAAAAAAAATATTTGATATTTATTTTGGTATGTGAACTTTGGGTTAAAAAAAGTAGAGACAACGAAATGGAATTTTGTTTAGAACTTGTGGGATTAAAAGGGATTTCATTTGTGGGAAGAAATTGTCAAATATCCTGTTGTAAATTAGCTCTGGCGCTCTCTCTGACGCTCTGGAGGTTAGAATTGATTTGCATATTTCAGTTTTGTTGTTAAATTGCAGATTAATGCAAATTAGACTCTTTCTACGTAAAAGATTTTTAATCAGTGCAAATTTTTTTAGATAGAGAAGTACAACGTGTGTTTTTTTAAGCTTCAGGTTGTTTTGGCCGGTAATTCTTTTTGTCGTATTTTTTTGATGTCTTGTATTTGGCAACAGATTACATTTATAGGTAGATCAATTTAATTGTTTGATGAGATGAAAAAAGGGTTTAACTGATATTTCCGGTTTGTTGTTGGTAATGGGATTATGTACTTGACAGTTTTTTTACATAAATTACAACCGTCTACGTGGTCATCATCATTCAATATGATAGAAACTTAATGAGATGAGAGTAGGACCAAGAAAAAAAAGAAATATAAGTGTATTTAAACACTACGTTTTTTTACTAAATGATGACATCATTGATGATGAATTGCCCGTTGATTAGAATATTACGTTCTTGTCTCTCAACCTATATATTACTTTTTGTATTCCTCATCCCATCATATTACCATCCTGCATTAAAAGTTTTTTTCTTCTGTGTGTTGTACTATTTGTATGTCTTTTTGTGATAAACTTGATCAGATCTGACTGACTGATTGCTCACCGTCACTTTCAACATCATTGCACATGATGTACAACAACAATATAACCTTTTTTTAAACATGAATTTATTGTGGCATGTGTATTATTCTGTATATGATACTGCTACTACTACTCACTACTCACTCTAATGTGAAATAAAAGAGAGAGAGAGAGATTTGTTCAATGACTAATCGTCAAATAATGACGAATGACGATTTACACTATAGGATGATGATGATGTTTTCCATCTAAATCCAAACCACATTGAATTGTATATATGCTACTGTAGAGGGCTGTGCTGTTCGGTCAAGTTTGACCTCAGCTTTGATGACCTTATCAAATGGTTATTATTGCTACCTGCCCTGTCAGCAGACCAGTTCATGAATGGATGCAATTATCTTATAAGTATTTTTTTTCTCCCTGTCCCCTCATCCATCTCTCTCTCTCTCTCTCACTCTCTTTCTAAAAGTCAAGTCAGTGCTGTGTTCGCGAGTCAATATAATAGTAGTTAATTGCAAAGCATCGTTCATTTCGCAGCACTTAATATAAACAAGAAGACTCGTGTATGTAGAAGAGCCCAATAATAACGGCAATCATCATGTTATCTTGAAGGAGCAATATTTTTTTTCTGTAACAATAAATATAGAGCAGTATCAAGAGAGTCAAGAGGAGCGGTGGGTTGATTGTAGCAGTGCGGTAGCACAAGAGAACATTTTTGTTTCATGAAAATGACAGGACGGAGGAACCTTCCTTTTGTAGTTATAGAGAAGATTATGGAAAGGAACATAATAATAGTTTGTAGTTTGTAATAACCGTATGCTAAATAAGGTTAATTTAAAAAAAGTTAAATTCTAATCTTTTTTTTGACATTGTTTAATCATATGCTTTATAAAGACACACTTTTCAAGTACTTCTTCATTTTTTTTTTAAATCTGCGAATCTGCGAGGAATACAACAGATTTTGAATTTGGAAAAAACCATGATCAACGCACCACTCTTGTGTGTGTGTAAGAGAGAGAGAGAGATCCAGTCTAGGTTAGGAAAGAGCAGAAGCATTCTGTCCTGCCAGAGACAAAGTTAGTCTAGTCCAGGCCGTCGAGTTTAGTGGAGCGTGAGTTAGATGTTAGAAAAGACAAAGCTAGGACTACGACTATAAATAATAGACTCTACTCATCTCTACTTTTTTACCCCTTGGGTTCATTTGAGTGTAATAATATATAGAGTATTGGAGTTTTGTTGGGTTTGGGATTGGAACGAAATGAATGTTTTTCTTTTCTTCTCTCATTCTGCCAGCAGAGTTACACTGAGCAAAACAACAAAGGATATAAATTGGTGTGCGCACTAACTCTCACCAAAAAAAGCTAATCAGTTCAACGACTTGTAAAGGACTAGAGAGCTAAAGTAACGTTCACTATATATATGTGCATGTGCTAGCATTATACAACAAAGTCCGGTATCATCATAATCTTCATCATCAAAAAAACACACAAGTACACACTAATACGTAAAAAAAATAATATACCGTTTTAGTGACTCTCTTCTGTTTTTTTAACGGCGAGCAAAGTTGTGTATTGCATCCCCACCAAATACCATTTGGTCCAGTGGAGCAGGACAACTTGTCAACTTCCTCATCATCTTCATCATCGTCATCACATCATCATCATCATCATCGTGAGTGATTAGATTCCATCAGAATATATAAAAACGGATGGAACAGAGAGAGTGTGCAGTGAAGCACTTGTTGAGCTAAATAAATGACTGAATGCTGTTGTGTAAAACAACACACTCATTTGGTCGACATCGAAAGAGAAAAAAAAGGTTTATTATCTATTCCACCTTTTCAACACAATATTTTATTAGCAAACACCACAGAGAATGACTCTCCCTTCTCATCATTAACTGATATATACTTGAGTAGAGTTGTCAAAACACAATAAAAAAAAAAGTTTGCTAATACTTGGCTGTCGTCGGTCAAAGAAGGAAATGAGTATAATATAATGATGCAAGGAAACGTGCACGACGTTTGGTGACCATCATCAGCAGGACATGTTATTAGCTCGGATACATTACTTGTTGAGAGCCTTCCCATCAGTTTAAGCTCAATTAATTGGGAGTGTAACCAAATCCGTTATTAAAGCAAGAAAAAGAAAAGAAAAAAATCGAAACTCTTTCACAAGAGGAGAAAATACCTGAGCTAATTTGTTCTACCTCCAACATCTACATTGTCTTAGTGAGCGTGGCGTGTTGACGTTTTGTTTGTGGTCAGCAATATATAAATATATATATACGGGTTTTCTTTGCCTTTCCTTTCACAAACTTATTGGGCAATGGTCCCCTTGTATCAAAGACAGAAAATAAATTTACTCATCAAGAGTATTATGGTGATTACATATTGTTCTTCGTTCTGCTGACAACTAGTGGGAGAGAACAAGAAGGGCAATAAGGGATTAAAGGGAAAGAGAAAGTAATACGGGATATTAATCCCTGTACACACACACACACACTGTGGAAATGTCTGTCTGATTGTGAACGAAAAAGAAATAATCTTTGTGATGCAGAATACTTGAGTAATAAATACAAATCTCATTTGATAGGTAGAAAGCATAATAAAAAGGAAGGCAAAAAATTGCACTTTTTTTATATATTGTAAAGGAAAGCGTGACAAAGAAAAAAACAGGAACGAGTCTACTATATAGTCTTTGCAATTTTTCAATCTTTCATATAAGAAACGCACAATACGCCTGAAAAGTAAAATACATTTTTTGTAATCAACAACAATAAAAATAACTATAATTGATTAGCTAGTTATCCTTGTACAACGCCATTGTTATGATAAAAAGATTTACAATTTGAGTAGATCCATATACATTAATTGAGATACAATACATAATAATTATATATGTTTAGGAGTAACTGTCTGGACAATCTGTATAACGTTGTACGTAATCGGAATCAGCAAAAAGACACAACTACTCTAAATGTACATGCATGTTTTCACACGAAAATTTAAAAAAACAAAACAAATAATTTGAATGGAAATGCCAATTTGTTAATTGTTGAGGCTTTCCTTTACGGGAGAATCTTTGTAACACGTGTGTCAAATATCTTCCAGTATCTAACTACTTAAACTCTATTCATTGTCATAAGTTGAACTGATTTTGAAACACAAGTTCATTTTCAAGAAAATAATAACAATTGTGTATGTGTTACATATAATAACATATTTATAAGCCTATAAACTCTATAGTGCCCTTAGAAATTTTGACTTTCAGTCACTCTTTTGAGTTGAATTCAATAGAGTGCAAAAAGAAAAGTTGCAACTCGTACAACAATATTTTATACTCGTGTTGCATTCTTTCTATTATTTTCATCTTTTGAAAAGGAAAGCTGAACAAAACTAAAAACGTTGACACACAAATACCATATAGTGTGAGGGTTAAACATCTACCCGTAATACAAGTTGGGAGTCAATTCTCCGAGAAAAAGGAGGTTATTTTACCCCGTCTCATAATAATCTTTCTTCGGGGAAAGTAAACAAAAGAAAAGAAGAGCAGAAAAGAGACAAGTCATCAGCATCAGGAGCAACAATGGCGGACCTGGAAGCGGTGTTGGCTGATGTGAGCTACCTCATGGCTATGGAGAAGAGTAAGGGGACTCCAGCAGCCAGAGCGAGCAAAAAAATTATTCTCCCGGATCCAAGGTAAGTACTCTATTCATTTGCTATGTTTTCATTCAATATCCTACTCATCATTCATCATCATCAGCAAACTTCAATGCGTTATTAAAGCTCGGTCTATACTCTATACACTTTTCAATTTAAGACTATATCAAGTCAATGGTCTACAAATTGCGAGGTTTAATTAGATTAGTGAAAAGTTTCATGTTGTTTGTGAATGCTGGAAAAATGGTTGCTCTAGATTCCCAGAAGGTACACGTGGGTGATACCTCTGTAAGCGAATGAGTCGTATGGCTGATTGGGAGGTAAATTAGCTGATTTTCCATCGTGCTAATTTATGTTGTCATATATGTGTATGTGAGGAGCTGGACGATATTTTTTCAAATGATGAAAAGGACTCTAGTTTGACATTTATTTCAAAATAATAGAGACTGCTGGGGAGACTAAATTTTGTAGGATAACGAACCCTCATTGTTCCCATTCCTATTTTGTAGTTTGTAGTCGTCCTAACTAACTTGTTGATTGAGAAAAGGGAGGCAGTTCCCGTTTTTATTTTGGGTTATATATGCATATTATATATAAATAGATGGGTGTATTCCATGTGACAGAATGTAATGCAGCAAGCTTAAGCCTGGTTTTGACGCAGAGGCCCCTAAACTGTTTACAACTTTCTCTGCTTTTCTTTTCTCAACCTCAATAATGCTAGAGTGCCACACCACCCCCTAAAGAAATGAAAAGAGGATAAAGGAAAATTGGTGAGAGTAATGAGTACTTGATTTGAGTGCAATTTAGCCGTAAACAAGCTTAAAATTACCTAATGGTCTAGAATACTTTGAGAAGAAGAAAGGAAAATAGTTTATGAGACGTAATAAGATACATTATGCACACTCTAAAGAAACGTGTAGTGTAGTTTATTCTACCTTTCTACCCACATTGGTTTATATAAGGTTTTTGTTTGAAAATGTTTTTGGACAATATTACACTTTTGACTTTTTTATTATAATAGTGAGTTTACGGAAAATAATGATGTTCCTTCGCATAATCCCCCATATTCCCTAGTGCTTATATAAGGCTGAGGGCTGCAGTAATGGTATTACGTTTTTAGAATGAAGATGATACTTTCACCAGTAATAAGTATTATGTCGTTAAAGAGCGGAAACGAATCTTTGTGAGAACATTTTATTTCTTTAAGAAAGCCATGGGAGCAAGCATGAAAAAGGTAAACGTGAAATATTATTTTGATATTGCGTCACAACACAACAACCCACCTTAACACTATACCTTATACTCATATATATGGGTACTATTGCTGTCTTGCTGCGGCAAAGGTGTTACGCTCAATTTACGAGAGCATCAGGTTACGAATGCAATGCAATGGGATGTTACTCATGTGACCTCAAGTGGGTCTCGTTCCCGTCTCAGTATCACTTTTCCTCCGCACCAACCAGTTGAAGATGAGAAAGAGAAAGATATGGATAAGACGCATAGTGAAGCGAAGAGGGAGAGAGAAAGGCAGACCAAGACTCATCTTTTTTAGTTGACTTGAGGGAAAACAAAGAATATTTTTTAAGAGTGTGTAAAAGGATGAAGACTTTATTCCTAGCTAGTGAATGCTTATGTTATAAGATGAAGGTTTTATATCAAAATTGTTTTCTCCTTAGAGACTTGTTTTTTTTTGCAAGACATGCCTTTTATGTTTCACATCACATGTGTGAGTGTGTCTTTCTTTTGGTTGTATCACGCTGTGGAGTGGAGTACATTGTCCATGTACTTTTACAAGTGGCTCACGTAGTTGGTGTTAGAGTTATCATGGGGAATGTTGGAAAAATTGCTTGCAATCGTAACCACATTACACTACACATTGTAGACTATTCATCATCATTATCATGCTTCTTGCAGTCGAGTCGACGTCGTCATTTGGGGCTTTAATAGATTTTTATGGTTTTGTTTTATTTTTATGGAACTCAATAAAAAAGTCAATTAGAAATCCGATGATGATGCAGATTAGATGGGAATGTCTTTGAGATCATGATGGGGACAATGTGTTCGGGCTTGGGTTCTGTGCCCTGTGTCATCTCATTTTATACTTTTTCTCTAACAAAAACTAGCACTGTTCATGCATATGGTGTGCTGCAGTAGAGTGAAAGTTTAGGTTGAGTTGTGGGGATGCTATGTTGGTGCTGCTGCTCCTGATGATGATGATGATGATATAATTATTATATCGACGGCTTCGGATGAAAACCTCGTATGTTACTTTTTCACTAATGTTAAAACCA
>JAANSM010000309.1:0-32274 GCA_036850725.1 Orchesella villosa | reverse complement strand
GGTTTTCACACATTTTAAGACCCCAGATTTGGGGAAGGGGATGAGGGTCACATGCATTTTAAATGGCAAAAAAATCTTTTTCTTGGATTCTCATACAGAATCATTAGCTGATCACATGGGAATAGCATTCTCACCTATTGGACCCCAGACAAGGGGAGGGGGTGATGGTTGCATGCCTTTTAAATATCAGAAATTCGTTTTCTTCCATTCTTATACAGAATCATTAGGTGAGGGGAAGGGGAATGGCTTCAAGCGTATTGTGACGTATTATTATGGGAAGTCATACGTCCAATGCTCTAAATGACCAATTGTCAATCCGAAAACAATGTTTAAAATTTAATAATTTGTCAGAATACAAGCTTTCAGTAGATATTTATTACATGATTTACATATCTTGTTTCAATTACAGTTGCTATAGTCAGCAAATTTTTTTGTTCTTTAAGACACGGCTAATCTAATCCATGATAATGGAACACAATATTCATTTTATAGATCAGTTTTTGTATCACACCACGATGAAAAAGTTTCATATATCCACTCCAAAAGTATATTGACGTAAAGTACCTAATAACTCCTAAGCTTTCGCCATAATGCTACCCTTGATAGACGGAGATTCTACGTATTTGTATTATACATTATATGATTTACATTTTCCATGCAAAATTTCATAAACCTTATGCAAACCGTCAAGAGGGTTTCTGAAAGACAAGGCACGTAGCCAGATATCTAGCGGCCACGAAACAAACCATTTGGGCCCCTACAATGTAATTCTGTCATCAGGTATTGATAAGCGCGTACTCCCTTTCTTGTTTAAGCGTAAGCCTGCTCTATTACATATTATCTCTGTTGTTCTTTCTTCTTTACATGATTTCATTCTTCTCTGAGTGTGTGCAAGTGGTTCTTCGTGTATTTGGAGTTGTTGGTCGATTGTTCGTTTTAAACTTCTTTCATAAAAAGTTGTATATCTGAAGTTGCCAGTTTTTATAGCTTTCATTCAGCATTACAATTTGGTAAGTCGGTAAGTTAACTGTACCACCGAACCGAATCCATGAGAAATATTAACTAGTCAACCAGTCAGTTTATTTGGCTGTTTTGCTGTTTAACTTTGTGATTGACTTTTTGGGATAATTCTTTGTTTCATAGTTTCAGCAAAGTTTTATGTTTTAAGTTGGAATGAGTTTTGGTGGAACATTTTTGTTCAATTTTTTTGCATTGAGTTGAATTTTTGTTAAATTTAGCTCGTTTTAATAGTTAATTTAATGTTGAACTAATATTAAATTTCAATGCAAATTATATGATAATTTTCCATTTTTACCAGGATTTGGTATACAGTCCAGGATCTTACTCTGTGATCGGTTAGTTTAGAGCGAGAAAAAAGCAGCAATCATGTCTGGCCGTGAAGGTAAATTTAATAACCTTATTTATATTTGTATATGAGCTTTTAACTTTCTACAGTAAATGATTATGTTAGTGATCCCTACAATTGACAGAGTGCTAATTACAAATTAATCCTAACATTCTCTGCTTACAGGAGGAAAGAAGAAGCCACTGAAGGCTCCTAAGAAGGACAACAAAGAGATGGATGATGTTAGTCGGTTATGCTGTGTCACTACTTGACTACCTATTGTTGATAATATTAAGTTACAACAAGCTTTTGAATATCAAGTTATACGGTCGATTAAAGTTTTTCGTATTTTTACGATTTTTAGGATGACGTCGCCCGTAAGCAAAAACAAAAGGAAGAGCAGAAAGCTTTGGAGGCGATGAAAGCTAAAGCCGCACAGAAGGGACCTCTTAGTATGCTATTTCACAATTCTATAAATTCTATTACGTCAATTTCCTGTGAAATGAAGTTTCATTAACTCTAACACGTCTGTTTTTATAGCCGGAGGAGGTATCAAGAAGTCGGGTAAGAAGTGAATACATTATCTCATCGTAACTGCTACGAAATGTAAGAAAATCAAACTTCATTTGTGAAGGCTGCTCTGTATTTCAATTGGCGTGTAATGTTTGCTATATTATGATTTGATATGCGTGACTAAAAGATTTTTATACCATTTTTTCGTCTGCTCGTCAATTAAATGTGAACTGTTAACTGCAGATTGTTTGTGGTACTCCATCAAAATGTGTTACGATTTTTGCTTCATTTGATTGATTTCCAAGATTCAAGAAACATTAATATCCGGTATGACTGGGGTACGTAAGTATTTGAATGGAAAGTGTCAATTACCATGAGTGATCAGGAATTATTAGAGTTTAATTACGGAATAACCATTAATTACTAGACGATTGATTATGTTAATTAGAAATTTATATTTACAACATGAATACTACTCAACACAACATTGACTAGTAGATTCAGGATTGCAAGGATGAATGAGCATATTTTCAAATTTGGACAAACTAATGTTATTTTCTGGATTCCTGAAATATCCTTTGTATACCTTTCAGTAACATATCAGGCGCATTGACATTAAATTCTCTAAAATCTTTATCTACAAAATATATTGCTGAATCTTTACGCAAAAGCATCTATACCGTTAGAAACCGGTACTGAAATCGTAAAATTGGTTTGAGTTTCCCGATTACTTACAGCTATGCTAGTGAAGAAAAAATGAAAAAATCTTTACAAATGTTAACAAAGATCCGAAAACGTTTACTTTTTTACAGCATTCCTTATATTTGATGCTGCATTAACACTGAATTCTTGCTCACTCAACCACTTGTGTTTTTATAAAAAGCATACACTTGACATTTCAATAAGACCGCATACTCCAAGCATTCATTTTCTGGCAAAACATAATTAAACCACTATCAGTGTTAACCTCATCTTCATCAGCATTGGAATTATACCACCTTGTCAGAAAGCTAACTTGTTGGCTTGTGTCATATCGTAATGTTTTATATGCATTGGACAAATGTTGTATTCAGCAGTCACAACTGCAAAGACCAAGACTTTTTTGATTTGGCAGAATAAAAAATTATCGTTCGGACATGTGGTAAAGTTCGAAGTGTGTAAGTTGCATTTTACATGGGACCCTACAATTTTTGGTTGTGCATCCCCCAGATCAAGATCAAACCAGTTCCTATTGAACATATTTTGAGCATTAAGTAAATGCGTTTTAATGTCGTCAACTGTGTCATGCATTACATACATCGCGTACACCTTAATTTCATCAGTAAGAATCTTTCAAATTCACATTTGTGATTGAAGATTTTATTTGAAGATTGATTTATGATCGCCGTATATATTTAATTCAGAATATGAGCATTAGTAATCATAATTATTTATGCGAAAGTATGTTAAACCTCATAATACAAATCACTACGAGAAACTTCATTATAAAATCAAAAACAACGTGCCGTAACGTTCGTACCTTTTAAAATTCAAACAAAGTTTAATAATTCTAATTAAAAATTAATTTGCATATTACTTGATTTCATCATTCAGCCCAGTAAAAATACGAAACTATAAGCAAAAATTATTTGCATGACGGTATGGTATAATAAATAGTGTTTAATAAGCCCGCAATCTAATTTAAATCGATTATGCTTACGTGTAATTCCATTAAAAATTATAAAACCAGCTTTAATGAGATGGGACGGAATATCGGAATATGCATACTGTCTCTCAGTTAAACGCTAGCAACTTGTTAAAAAAATGCGATGGTATTCCATTAGACTATATTGCTGCAGAGATCGCTTTCATTTCATAAGGATCATGCCATTATGTATTGTGTTTGTCTTTAAGTTCTATAACATATAACTGTTCCGAACATTAAAGTCTTGGGGTTTTTGGCTGATGGCTGCGAAATTTTTTTTAATTGCATTAAGTTGTCTACGCAATTGCTTTTAGTGCAATTTTAGTTTAAGTATATACTTATGCATATGCGTGTTATGGGCAATGATTTGAATTTGATGTCCCAATGTCTTACTGTGTTAGACATAAACTAAAAATTGGTGATTTGAAGGTACACCATAAATATATGCTCGAAAATAACATAAAAAGCTTCGCAAAATACAAAAACCTGAAAAGGTTGCCAATTTTACAAAATGTCTTTAATCGCCGGCGACTACCTCACGATAAGCAAACATGCAGTATCTTAAAATATTGTAATACAATTAAAATTGACCGATGTGAAAACGCCGTAATACAATACAACAGACTTGACAATCTACTTACGTTCGCGTAAAGAAACTTCATGTATGACACATCTTTAACTTCTATAAACCAGTAAAGTTACATATATGTATGTATATCGATTGCAACATGAAAAATGACTATTGTAGTGTATTACACTAGGAATAGCTTAATATGAAATTACGACCCCTTCATTACTAATACCTTCATTTAAAATATGATACATTGGTTCACAGTCGCGTACAAAATCAACATACCATTTACTCTTTCAAACTCACAGATCATCATATATCTTTCACGGAAATATGATAGCACATTAAGTTACACGGATTTGGAAATGTACGTAGTTATCAAATAATATTAGAAGACGACAACACTGTATACAAAACAAATATTTCGGTTTAACTATTAGGTAAGAAGGCTTTCAGGGAGACAACCAATACAGAGTAGATTTACAAATAGAGGATTTCTACAAAAAACACAGAAACTGTTACGGGTGGATTGTTTCAGATTAGTAGTAGTAGCATCTTAAAAACGTGACATTGTTGTTGAAAACTTTAATATATCTCTCCAATTATACAAAAACTTATCGACACAATTAAAAAATTCACCATCAAAGAATAATATTTTTTTATACGCAGAGGGTTTCTTTAGCTTCTATCCTTGTTATTTCTTAGCCAATTCATTTGAAAGCCAGTCCAATCCCTCGTACAGACCGTGCCCTTGTGTAGCGCAAGTTGCCTGAATGTACCACTATAATACAAAATTTCAAGTAATTGTTAGTTGTATTGGTCAGCTGTTACAATTTCAATATAATTTATAAAGATTACTCAAATAAAACTTAGTATACTTACGCGTCTGTTACGAAGCCCATGAAGACCTAGTTTGTCAGTCAATTCAGCGGCATTCATTGCGTTGGGGAGATCCTGTTTATTTGCGAAGACTAGTAACACCGCATCTCGTAGCTCATCCTCTTGTAACTATTCATAAAGTTTCGAAAAATACACTTATTAGTCATGCGAATTTCGAATAAAATTGTTAGAACCGTGGTAAATATTTAATGAATTCTTACCATCTTCTGAAGCTCTTCTTGTGCTTCTCCAATACGTTCACGATCGTTAGAATCCACAACGAAAATTAGGCCTTGAGTGTTCTGGAAGTAATGGCGCCACAAAGGTCGAATTTTGTCTTGACCACCGACATCCCAAACCGTGAAGCAGATGTTTTTGTATTCCACAGTTTCCACGTTAAAACCTAAGTTTGAATTACATATGATTAATTGTAAGTTTAGCACAGTTTAATACCACAGTATGATACCGCAGTGTAGTATTACCACAATGACAAAATAATTTGATAACCATTTCGAAGAGACATTGTGGGAAAAAACGTATTAATACCAATGGTTGGAATAGTTGTCACGATCTCTCCAAGCTTGAACTTGTAAAGGATGGTAGTCTTTCCGGCGGCATCGAGTCCAACTAAATAAAAATAAATAAAATATAAAAATAAAAATTAAGAATGGATCATTTTATTAACAATAATCGTTCCTGTAGAAGTTTTAAACGGAACAGAAGGCGCAAGTGTCACAAACTCCACAATTTACCACCATACCGAAACAGATTGTCTGTCAGTGTAATCTATAATCTCGATAGTATAAATTTAGAATCGTCTTTTGTCTTCTAGTCACTAGTTGAAGCAATCATATGGACAAAAAGGCTATCATTTTGAAACCAGATAGTGCTAAGCAATTAGCATTAAGAATATATTCTAAACTGCACCACCCACCAACTAAATACTTCAGACCTCCACGTGTCACTCCAGTCTAATTCTCCAACACGTCATATGATTCGCCTATTTGATAGTTATCAGTTATATTCAAGTAAACATCTATTGTTCTCAAGTACAACACAAGCTGAATTGTACAGAGCAAACGATTTAGCTTATCAATCTGTATACTAATGCGGCAGGTGAACAAATATAAATCGCCAATTGATGAGTCACCTGCTTACCTAGCACTTACTTCCGTATCATTACATCACCTATATCCAACACCATATGATCTACGTGACATATAGCACCTTGTAAATTCTTTAATCACTTAAATTTAAATAGTAACTAATAATCCAGCTGTTAACCAAACTTACCCATAAGGATCCTCATCTGTTTCTTGCCAAAAAGGCGAGAAAGTACACTGGACAGTGTCAAACCCATCCTTCCTGTCACCACTTAGACGTGACGTGTCACCTTTGGCTCAATCAACGAGTCAAGAAATATGGGTAGGAGCACACGGTTTTTTAATAGCAAACTAAACGTTTTTCAAAAGCGGAAAATAACAAGGGACCAACAAAAGTGGAGTGTTTTCGAGTGTCGAAAACAACTAATAATATTCCAATCTTTTTTCTTCCCGAAAAATAAAGTTGAATATGACACAACTGGCTGATATTCTTGTGCTAACACACAATTCTCTTGCAATAAGTCACAGAACGAAATGATTCACTTCACATATTTTATATTCTCCTCTGCTTCTTCTTCCCTTCAAAAAAATTGTGCCTGCTGCTTGCACACGGTTTTTTGGAACAACTGTGACTGAGATTGCGAAAAAATATGTAATGAATGCCAGAGTCATACCACACTACACAATATTCGGAATATACTGGCACAGGCTTTGGCTCGGGCTCTTTTGTCGTATCGTTTTATTAGCAGGAGATCAGCATACGGAATGTATTACTTGCCTGCTGTACAAATCATCACACCACCAAATGCAAAAGGGTATATATATACACATGGATGGATGGACGAACGAACGAACGTTGGATAATACTTACACACATGAATCACACACTCAATCCACCTATTTCTTGGGATATGGATGGGATGAAATGAAGGCTTTTGCTGCCATATGCAGCCTACTCTTGTACTTCCACAACACACTCACTACATCGTCTCCTCCTTACACGTCTACACAACATATATATACGCATAATACCCATCGAAAGGTAAACCTGATGATGATCATCATGATCATCATGCTCAGCTAGTTGGCCAACACATCACTAAACCAAGGAGAAGCAATCACATCACGGCTGTTCCTTGGCTACAAAGAAAAAAGGTTTCTTTGTGCAAGGAAAATGCTCACATCATCAATGCCAGTGCAGTATCTTATGCTATGCTTACCTTTTCAGTGGATTGATTCGATCATATCTTGTCATATTAATATGCATCTCATTTTGACTTTTTTTTATTTCACCATCAATTTCATGAATACATGAGTACAACCGAGAAATGAGTGCATGATTTGTCCGTTACTGACCAATATAAAAGTTGCATACATTTCATGACGATGAAAATGTAGATTATGTAAGATTCTTTGGTGTTAGGCTATATTAAAAAATTGGTTGAATCAGCATTAGGTGAGAGCGATGAATGTAAAATTCATGAGTCGAAAATGATGGAAGGGTTGACGTTTGGAATATTATACAGCTTTGTTAAAAGGTTAATATGCATTTTTGGCATAAATTAACACATACGTCAAGGCGTACACTCTTTCGGCAGATAGAAAGTAAACGTAAATCTAGCTACTCGATGAAGATTTAGGAGAGAAGCTCTATCTACCTGAGGCTTTTGGATGTAAGTGTACCAACAAATAGTTTGGTCTTTGTACTTGGTTGATTACTATTGGTTGATGGTATGTGATTCTACTATATATAAGAACTTCTTTGTCTCCTTGATGCAGCGATAGAGTCACATTTTGGTGCAGTCAAAGAATCATAGGGGGCACTTAGTCGGCAATTCCAATACAAGCGGTTTGTATTTTGCATAATCATGTTAAGCCATACAAATCCGATTAAAGTGTCGGGATTCTTGAACGTTGAAAATATATGCGGAAGTTTTGCTTTAAAAGCTTTTTAAGACTGTTAATTACAATTTATGACGCAATATAACTCTTTCAACCTGCTTAATTGTCTGAACAAAGAACATTGTGTAAACTGTAAATTCCTGAGCAAAAGTCTAACATTCATAATGATTTCATTACTTAAAACCTTATCTAAAGCTACGTATATAACTATCGTAATTTAGTATCTTATCGACGGGTATTACGTATGCACACGGCATTGATGCATTTGAAGCTTAAATTTGCAGACTACAAAGCATGAGATTCCATATTTTATTAGAGAAGATATCTCAAATCGGGTGATAGTCTTTGATGGTTCGTCCATAACGCAACACCGCATTTTTAACCGACAGTATACATTTAATCAGAATCACGTGGGAAGCCTAAATGCTATATATAATATAGGAACCCTGTCTCTAATGTTTACAGAACGCTATCGCCAAGAAAAGGTCTAATAAACGCTAATAAATTACTGAAGCTCCATGAATTCCATTCAGTTTGATAAGATCGGTTCTCTGCGTGGCTAAAATAAATACGGCTGATGATGGTTGGTAGGTGAAAACCCCCACTAGGTATGTAAGTTTTTAATCAAGTTTTGTGTGTAAGTAAAGACAACTGACAGGTGTAATCAAGCTAAGGTGGTAACTGTAAGAATCACCACCCATCGACTCGTTTGTAAAAATTGGCAAATTTCTATCCCATAAAACGTAACTTACTGTAGAAAATCGCATGGTCTATTTGATTTGTTTTCGATAATCTATTGAAAGCCCAAATGTTGAAACAATTACTGGCCCATTTTGTCCTGTTATCTTTGTATCCATTAGTCTAGCAAAACATGTTAATGTGTGTGTGTGTAGAGTTGAAAAGGATTTAATTAAAGATTTAATTTTGAAGCCAAATCAACTCTACTACCATAAACCATATGTTTAATCGTATTTGAGGGCATGCACAAATAATGCGATTTTATTCGTGTTTTCGTCATGAAAGAGATTTTAATCATTTCTGGACAATAGTGGAGATGGAAAGTTGAGCAATGATCAACTGACGCAATCACCCTCCAATTCTCATAAATGAATCGTGGAGTTGCAAGATAATATAGATTAGAGCAACATATAAATAAATACGTATGTATAATATTGAATATGTGTTTTTGTAATATGAATTTGTATTCAAATCAAATCTGAGCACATAACACGAATCACGATAAATAGGAGAGTTGAAAAACATCAATTTCATTCGACCTGTCCTAGCCAATGCTAATTCATCTTGCTCAATAACATATTTCATATCACTCCCGGACACTCCGTAACAAAAAAATATTGATGAAAATTGTGTTTAGATTGCCACATATAGGTCTTTGCTAGATGAAATTTATCAAACAATGATAATACATTTGTCCTTTAATAATAACAAGTCATTTTCGTATTAGAATTGGTTGGATTACGTCATCCAGTTCCAATTAAAAGGTTTGAATTTCAGTAACACGCACAACGAACAAGCTACCCATGCTGTTGAGCAAATATCAGACATTCAACCGTTAACGTTGTAAAAATATCTTGAGTTATGTATTAAATACATTTTTACATCTTCCACCCACATATAATCAATTTATGTCTATTGCTTTCATAAACTGGATCGCGATGTATTCATCAAATTCTATATAATACTGACTTTGACATCGCGAAGTGGCAGAGAATTAATTTTTATCAAAAGGAATCATTATGAATCAGTTTTTGAAAAAGTCATCGTCAGTAAAAAGCCTTAGTAGTGATTGTAGCTGAATTAAGCCCACACATAGTTTCTCAAAACCGTGTTTTTGTTTAAAGAAACAAAAGGACACATATTCCGCAACATTTTACACACGTCTCTTCACATCCATAGAATGGAGAGGTGATGTAAGTTGGCTACATGTTTGGATTCTTATTTCCTAAGTACTTTATGTTTTTCTCGATTTTCATGAATAGACTCATTCAGATGGCTGCTCATATTTTCTATACCAACTATCATAGCACAATCAAGTGTATACCTTTTCAAAGCGTTACACGTGAACCACACACTATGATATAACTTGGGGATATTAGAAACATCAACGGTAACTGATGCTCTTCTGTAGGGTTACAACTAATGTGATATATTAAGTTAAGATTTTAATGCTTTTCTATGCTATAGATACTCCACTCTAGGAATGAAAACCATCATATTCTGTAACTTATATTAAAATACTGAAGTACGAATTTCGAATATCTTGAAGGCTAGGAGTACGCACACTTTAAACTGGCAGGGAAAACATGACAGCAACTCATTTAGACCAATTTACATGAGGAACGGTATGTTAGGACACATTAGCATGTTAATAAATGACGTACATTCTTATAATTACCATAATATTTTACTAATAAGCTGAGGAGCATGAAACTCCTCGCATAAAAGTGACGTGTCATTCTAGAAAAATATATATATCGCTGATGAGCCAAGCTAGGAATACGTGAAGATGTAATAATGATTTATGTGATGAGTTTTAGCTCTTAATTAATTGTCAAATCGCCACTTCACTTAAGGGCGGAATACTTTAGAGACAATTTCAGTGAAAAGAGGCGTATCTACGAGCTGTAGAAAGTAACAAGAGCTGTCTTCCAAATTGTAAGCAACGCTTTTAGCATTCATACAAACGAAATTTTAGGAATGTAAAGGTGCGTCTATACCAAAAGTGATGATGATAATAGGCTTAAAATGAAAGACACAAGTTTCCAAACGCACCTCTATCACCAACATCATTATTTTTATGGATAACAGATATTCACTGGGAAATGAGTGAGGGATGAGTGTCTACATAAATATTGAAGTCTGCATAATTACGAAGGATTGCTACATTTTTAATAAGCAAATACTGATGGGATGGATATCGTATAATATATATGTTTATTTTAGCTCTCAAAACCCGAGTTTCAAAGCTAATATTTTGCTGTATCTGATTTCAATGAGCAAAACTGATGCAATCCAATCGGCCATTTTACGATTAAAAACATTCATCCCAAAGATTCAACGTGTTTTCTCCAATCTGCATTTGGGACAACTGTCAGTATTTGTCGTAAATTAATTGCTGTATGCTAATGACGGCTTTGTCAACCTGGATAAATTAATTTAATAATAAATATTTAATCAAAATTAATTATTCTGACAAGTGTTCTCGGCGTCGCCTGGAATATCATATTTGAAAGGTTTAATGTTGCTTTTGTATTACGTGTGTATATTTTATTTTGTGTTTCCAAAAAAATACAATCGCAACTCACAGCACCCCTTTTTCCTTTGATATTTTGATAAGTGCAAGTTCCCATGAATCAAATAAAAAAGCTGTCGATTAACGATATGATACATATTTGTAAGAGTGGCTGGATTGAATATATGGACAAAGCTTTACTGTCATTCCAATACTCATAATTGCAAACGGTTTGTGGGTGTATATATTAGACGTAAAGTACGTAACGGAAGCATAGTACACTATAGATTCTAGTTATTCTCGTATCTATCTGGCTATGTGTCATGTAGATGAATGTATTTTTGTAATTTTTACAGCTAATTCAAGCTACACACAAATTAACATCTGTGTCTGTTTTTCTGCTGATTAAAATTTTATGAAGTACTTTATTCTAATGAGCTTGAACTAAACCAACCTGCTCGTATTCTGTCGTGGCTCACATTCCTGTGAAGCTTCATTGTTTCATACCTCAATTAGCATTTATATGCAAGTTGCTATTTTTACCAAACAATAAAGCTCTCAATTGTTCTTGCGTAGCGGACAATTTCTTCCATAGAAATGGGTCTCCACAGTGGCGACAGTTAATATGCAGTACATCTAATTCATAATCAACTTATGAATTTTGTGTCACTTTTTTCACGTTTTTATAATAAAATAGTTTGTATACTATTCTAATGTCAGCGAGGCCACCAAACGGAGGAGAGAATGATAATGGCAAATAATTTAGTGGATCCTGGACGGTGACTCATGTAATCCAACAAACTGGTTTAGCTTAAAGTTATCAGTTTGCTTATCATGCAATACAAAACCAATAACTTCATGGATGTATTAATTCATAGGGATAATTTCAACGGGTTTTGTCCAAAGTTTTGTACAGTATCCAAGCGGTAAAAGACAGCTACATGACAAATTCCTGCTATAATTGTGACCATATCCCGTGTGAAATGCTTGTGGCGACATCATTATACATCTCCTGCCATATTTTCTACGTTTTCCTAGGTATTCTTGGCCAAACATTTACACAATAGTAATTTATAAATTAATCAACCCGTTTAATAAGCTTAGTTTAAGTCTAAACCCATGCTATGCGTTAGAGATGTTGTGCGATACAATCAGGACTCAACAACAAGGAGCAACTCTTTTCAGAGTACAAAAGTTAAAAAAAACTGTACAATATAAAAATTTATCGCTGAGTTGTTTTGACACGAGCATCTGGTATGATATGATGTCCGTTGACAAATATACAAAGAAAGTTTTGGTATCCTGAAAGCTCTCTTTCAAATGTTTTGTATGGATCACCAGAGAGATGTAATCGGGCACGTTCGTAGCAACTTCGATACGATGAGCTTATTTATCTTCCACAAAAAATTTCTTTTTTGGCCCTTCTCTCTCAGCAAAGTAAACGTGTAATATTACGAATTTTATGCTGAACATATCTCTCTATACACCACAAGAGCATGACGGATACTGATTGTTTGATTGATTGTGATCATCCTTTAGTATAAGCACCAAAACGTGTAGCCTGTACCCATACCATTTGAACCATACCCAGAAACCGAAACAGTTTATAGAGTTTAGCCATTTAGAATGGTACGAAATGGGATTTAAAGAAATATTCAAGATTATCTAGGAATATGTCGCAGAAGGCAGAGTCACACTGACATTCTCATCACGAGTAACCTATGAATGTTTACGCATACGACAACGAATGTTGTCGTTCCATCAGCAATCCTTGAAAGTGCACGAGCTCATAACGTAATAAAAATCTCATAGTTTTTTTTCTTCTCTTTTTGCTGAAAACGAAGCTAAAGGTTTGACATGCCTTTTACTCGTTCAACTTTCTTTAATACCTCAAGATGTTGTGGCCTACATGTATGATTTTTTCCTAGTCCCTTTCAACTTTCTCCAAGCAATACAATCTCCAACCAAACGCTCAGTAAAAGTAGCTGTCTATTTTCTTCAGAAATTACTTCATGAGTTTCAGTACTTTCTGTCTTTGAGACAGACCACTCACGTCTACATAACATTGTTCCGGTATACATACTTGATACTATAAGGAAAACGTGTATATAAACATATATATGTGGCGTACATGGCATATTTTATTGTAATATGTGCAATCATGGGCATATAGATATTTTCAACGGGCTTTTAGAAGATGATGACGGAGATGGTGGCGACTCATGATGCTTTATTTCAAAACTTTCTGCTAGTATTCCAGAATATTTCAGTGGAACTAAGTTGAATTGATGGAACAAACTTTTTTCTTCTCTTT
Organism: Orchesella villosa; assembly: GCA_036850725.1. Classification (NCBI taxonomy): domain Eukaryota; kingdom Metazoa; phylum Arthropoda; class Collembola; order Entomobryomorpha; family Orchesellidae; genus Orchesella; species Orchesella villosa. The sequence continues at coordinate 18,710 of JAANSM010000309.1, read as the reverse complement.
TTAAGTACAGCACAAAAATGTAATGTACTTAAAATCATGAGTAACACAGTCATTCAACTTTTATATGAATCTAACTTTGCCGTCAATGAAAAATATACAAAGTTTTTTAGTTCATAGTTCAAAACGGCATTATTGCTTTTATTTCATTTATACGATCTTCTCTTAGCTTGCTACGCAGAAAGTTGGAGGAGTTTTTGGAAAAACCTATGAAAGAGAAAGAGCACCACACACATTGGATTGGATTGATATTTGTTGTTATTAAATAGGCCACCGCTGCCATATTCATACTTGAGTATACATATATATACCTACGTCCTCCTCTTTTTCTAAAATCCCATAAATTTTAGCGCGTTACGATGTGATTTTAATAGATGAAGCTAGTAAGCTCCCACGTTGCGATGTGTGTTCCTATAGCTTAACTACTTCTAGTAATTCCAAAGTGAGCATTTTATTATGAAGTATGAACTCATACATCATGTAGAAACCTTGAGCTAACTTAATGCATTCATTATTACAACGAAGTAGGAGAGAGAGAGTGAGGGAAAGAGCGCGAGCTTAATGTGTGGAGGACGATCAATAGTTGAACATTGACAAAACCGTTCGCATGCATATTCCATTGGTTTTTGAACTTAGGTTTTGTGCAAAAGCAGTGTTTAATGTGAGCAGATAACATTTATCATAGTTAAGGTTTCAAACACATCATGGGGTACACACATAACAGCAACAGCTCTTCACTTACTTCACTCACTCTCCACTCTCCTTCTGCCATCAGACGCTCCGCAGTTGTGGATCGAGCATATAAGTTTTGTACAAGGCACGATTAAAAAGATACAATAAATAATGAAATGAAAATTTCCCCACCCTCTTGAGCATCCACATGTACATAATTCGAATGTAAGTTTTATCAGATTCGTTTGTGTGTGTGTGTGGAGATGGTAAGTAAAAAAATAGCAAAGACAACACAATCCTATTAAGAAGGAAAGCACCATAGTAAAAGATCTACCTGAAATCATAAAAGCTAACTGAATGTGAAATATACATATGTTTATGCGGCAAAATGGAAATGCCTATAGAATATGAAAAGAAAATTGTGAAAAATTCCAAATCGAAACGTAAAGTGAAGACGACAGTGGTGGCATATCTTGGAGTTTCTCAAGTAAAAAAAATAAGGAATTTACTTATTCGCAAGTTTCATAAATGTAGTCTTGATACTTTCTTCGTATATACTAACTCCCACGTAGCCAGTTTAGAACTGAATTTCAGGACAAACCACATGAATAAATATGGGAGAATTATTAAATCTATTTCATGTTCCCTGCAGGGTAAGGAAACATCGACGGAAGCAAACTAGTATCAGCATAATATAAACGTGCCTATATTTTTTAGATGAACACAAAAATACATGTGTGCATGTGCTCAATAATTCTTCTCCAAAGCAGAGTGTGTATACCTACCTACCTCGCGTCACCGTTACTATTATGACTCGCTCTCTGCCTTTCCTATGGGCTCCCTTTCCTCTGCATTCAAATTATGCATATGGTGTTTTAGAGAATTATCAATTTATATGTATGAAATCCATGGCCCTATGAATTTCAAAGCGTTACATTCTCAGTATCTCGCTCCTCTCTTATTATTTCTCCTATAAATTCCATACATAACTTGTGTTGTTTGGAACATGTGAAAACAAAAATCTATCTTAAATTGACTGTTTATGCATATTGTGAACATATTTCTGAATAAGGTTCATTTGATATAACTACCTCATGTATACATGCAGCTAATGACTCACATGTCGACAATTGCTCCACATTGCTTTGATACATAACGATATAATACATGTACAATAATATCAGAGCAAAAAAATATTCAAAAAAATTGAGATAACCAACACCAATCAAGACTCACTTCTCCTTACAAATTAATGTTTTGCTTGTAAGAATTGATTGCGCATAAACAAGTAGCTCCTAACCCTATGAACCTTTGTACCTATCACGTTTTCTCAACTGCTGTAGAAAAGACTAACAAAATAGTACAATTTTTTTCATTCCTCTAAATTGGAATATCTGAGACAGCACTCGTCCCAGTTTAATCCACAACATTTGAACATGATTGTAATATGCTCACATTGATTCATGCATGGAAACTTGCTTCATTGCATCGTTATTATATTCATCATGATCATGACGATCATCATGATGCTTTTAGAAAGCGTCCATGAAATCATGTCCTATTGAGCCGAGCTAAGTGAGGGAGTAAGAACGCAGTAGGTGAAAGTAATTTTTGAACATATTGCAATGTATGTTTAAGGCTTATGTTTTATCCAGATCTTCGTCAAGTCTTCTCAAACAGTAAGCTTCATTACTCCCTCTCTCTCTTTCCTTCTCTTCCTGTCTCTCTCACTGCTCTCTAGACAAAATTGAAGCAGTTAACCAAGAATATGTATGCACACAACCAGAGACACCCAGAAAAGTAGTCAACACACTTATTCGCAAGTGCTTAAATTGGCTGAAAACATTTGGAGAATTACCTCCTTTAAAATTCATGTAATGCGCTTCTCATATCCTTGTACTTTGTACTACAACACAATCATGTAAAATATATTTATTTTATTTGTAAACAGGGTTATTACGTATACGTGGAAGACATCTGAATAAAAGTGAAACGTATGCTGCATAACCTCGTAATAATATGTACCTATATCATCCAAACACAAAGTTTATAGGCTTACATTATATGACAAAGTATTATTAAAACTCAACTTTGTTATCAAACTCTGTGTAAGGAATGTATAAAAGAAAGCAAGGAGAGGAAACTATGTATGTGTTATAATGAGTAGGAGGTTGTGTGTGCGGTGACTGGCTCATTTGTTTTGCCGTGATGCCCAGCCCATGTTATGTTGTTGCTTAAAAGGGATCCGAATTATTCATACAAGCTTAATGTACATAACGATGACGAGAACGATGAAAACGAACAAAAAAAATGTTACAAACTAAACACACCCGTTCTCTCACTTTCATGAAATACGCTACAAACTCATAATGCGTCGACTGATGAACGAGAGCATAAATGCCTATTTCCAAAGTTTTCCTTGTTCTTCTCTCACCATCAACATCAACCATCCAACTTTTGTATATGTTTACATTTGTAGCAAATTATAGCCTTCTAACTATTAAGTATGTACATCTGGGTTTCAGTATGGTGCTTATTTTCTCAAATTATTTAATGATAATATTCTTAATTAGAAACAAGGAAACTTGATACATCTGGTTATTAAGTATATTTTAATATTAATTACAGAATTGCAGGCGCCTTTAACTAAAAATGTTTCGAAACTTTGGTGAATACGTAATAATGCTTCGTAAAAATAAAAATAAACTGAATATTTTATATAACTACAGTTGTTATTTTACTAACGACAACAACAGGAAGAAAGACACGTCCTGTAATATCATATTTGTATTTAATTTCAAGGAATCCCATCCGTATTACATGAAACAATGTATATATTCGCATCCGCATCCGCTTGCTAATAATGTGGGTGCATGTCTATCAATGAAAATTTGGTTGTAGGAGGCAAAGTAACGAACAGCGCGGAGCGTTATATCACCTACCCCCACACAACTCTGCTCCTCCACAACCAACACTAATCGTCATTGATGCATGTACGCTACATATAGGTACAAAATACATACATATTTATACGCACAAACAACGTTACTGTACTTTGATACGTCGTTTCTTACCTTCTTTCACAACTACACACACACACGGTCATGTTTGTACTCAAGAGATAGTTGAAAGGTAAGTGTTGTAGTGTGCCTCAAGTGGTGTGAAAGCACACTTGGGCAACTTGTACCATGGCACAGTGGTACATCATGTTTGCACATATTAAATCTATGCATATTGATGTGACAGAGGAGAGAGGAAACGTGCTCTCATGCTTTCCATCCTTCTCAACACACTTTTTGAAGAAGCAAAAGCAAAATGCAATGTGTTTTTTTTTCAAACTACAACATTACCTGCATTATAAAAGCAAGCAACCCATTTTTTAATGGAAAGCATTTCATCCTACAAATTTCATCGACAGATGCCATGCAAAAAAACGTGATATTTAAATCGAGGAGAAAGGCTCAACTATACCAAAAGCCGAAAGGTTAGAGAGAACATGTATTTTTGGTAGCGGTATCAGAGTACAAGTTTGCTTTCAGCTCAATTCTTGGAACCGAAAAAAGGAGTAGGTGTTCATGAAAATGGAGCTGGGTTCATTGAGTGCGTGAGCTGAGATACCATTTCCCTTTTACCATTCTTCCAACTTCTATTCTGCAATACAACGTTTTCCCTTGTTTGTTTGTGCATGCAGCAATTGACGAGAAACTAACGCGTTCCCTGTTTTCTACTCTCTGTCTACTCTTTAGAAGAAAAGCGTCAAGTTCTTGAATCACTTTAACGTGAGGTTTTGATCTACTCACAAAGCAACACAAAACGGTAAACAGGAAAAGGAGTCATACAAACAAAAGTGTCTGTATATATAGTATATACTCTTTGCTTTCTTCAGTACTGGTGGGATGCTTGAAATGTCATATTCTAAGAAATTGACTTAATTCCATTATCATTACCTCCACTACAGAAATCCAAGGGAGCGTTTTACGCTAAGCTCATTTCAACCATTCTCCTTCATTTTCTTTATGAGACCATAAAAACTGGAAAATCAAATAAGGTGACTCACTTGTCAATACCTTTCTGGGAATAGTAAAATGTAGAACTAAAACTATTATTCATTCATCGAGTAAAAAACGGTGGGCATATAAAATAGTTCCCTTACAGCATAACTATTTACCACCATATATATACATAGAAATATTGTTTTTCATTGCTGACGAAATGCAAATCAAGTCAATAGAAGTATAAAGTGTCCTAAATTTTTTTCTACAAACCAAAAAACAAACCGAATGTGGAATGAGCAAAATGTTATTGGAAGTTTTAGTGGAGAGGTGAAAATATATGTATGTATATTATATCGAGAGCTTTTTTATCGAGAAAATGTAATGCCATATTAATCAAGTTCTAAAAGTTTGCCGTATCCCTAAATAACGAAAAACTGCGAGAAAAATAAAGCATAAAAAGCCTACTTGATTTATTTCGTTTTATCATCATATTATCATACCTGAGCTTACTGTGCTATTCTAACCTAATCCCACGTCAAGAAACATTTTTTCGCCATTTCTTTTATTTTTTTTTATAAATCCTTTCAAGTTTTATATAAAAATATGAATATTTTGTTGTTCGAATTCATGATGGATATTATATTAAGATATATATAAAATATGTGGGGTATCTTGCATTCTAACTCCTCATCTAAATTCACAACAACTACCGTGTTTGCTTGTCCGGTGAAGTGAACTAAAAGCATTGAAATAATATACAAAAACTCATTGGTATATGAATGTCCATTATATGAATGTATATGAATGTATATAGAAAAGTCCTTGTTTCTGCAGAAAGAGGCAACTTCACAATTGGATTGGAGAGTCGATGTGAAATCAGTCAATAATAATGAGAACATGAAGAAAAACTGAGAGGCGGAGATTGTTCATCAGAAGGGAATTCAAGTTGAGTCGAAGGGGGAAAATCGATAACGAAGATATTTTGATATGGACTGGACTTGGTGCTGTTGCTGCTTCTTTTACCGCGACCGCTTCTATACTAACTAATACAGAAGAAAAGAGTTTTGAGAGAGAGAGAGAGAAAGAGAGGAAATAGGGAGACAGAGAGCAAGTGAAACGGACAGAATTTTCTGGTGCCACTGCCACCACCACGAAAAGCTCCTCACTCACTCCGTAACTCACTCAACTCTAGCTTTATCGCAAGCTTTACCACAACTACTCAAAATCCAGGAAAACCTTTGCCTTCCCTTGATCGTACAATTTCTTTTTCCATAATATATTTCAAGCTTTTCCTCAATTCTCAAACTCTCAGTTAGTCAGTCTCAGAAACCAGAGAGAACATTGTGTGCTCTCGCTTAGCCAAGCAGGAGAGAGAGGAGAGGTAGTCGAGGCAGTAAGGCAATATAGGCAAGGAGCAGACACAAGGTTGCCATTTTACACTTACAAACTCTGTTGTAGCCTGCTAACCACTCATGTAGCACCATTTACAATTTTGTGGCAAATAGAAGCTATATATGCCCATGGGCTTCAACTCTCATATGAAATACGACACATGTAGATTCATACCCACATGCCTTTAAATGGACCAGGACTAAACTCTCTGGATATCTATCGATTCACTTAAATTATATCTATATATGTGTGCTTATTATCGAAGATAAATAGTTGCATCAGATTACTGCTTCCCATGCCAATGGCTATAAAGAGACGTTTTCTTCCTTATATTTTAGGTTATGTATCTCATCCCAATTTTTTTTGTTTGTTATTGAACAGTACATGCTTTTCTCCTGTAATGACATATTAGAATAAAAAATACATTAAACAAGTTACACGCTCCAGTTTTGCATATTAGTTAACTTCTTTAGATTTTATAAAGTATATGATATGAAAGAACGTCATTTGTGGTCTAATCACATTCGTACACTTTGCTTTTGACGAGGATGCGATGACGATTTTCACTTTGAGAATGGCATAAAATCAAAGCATGATACATTGTACATGATTCATGAGAATCTCTACAACTTTATGTAATCATGTACCATTTCTAACATCTTAACTTACGGAGAAGCTCCCTTTCGTACACTTTCGGGAGTGGGAACGTTATTTTACTGGAGTAATTTTCATACTTTAGAAGATAAAAGTGTGAACCCATGATTTTGGGAGCAGAGACAAGGTGCAAGTTGCCTCAAGCCGATGGAATAATTCGATGAGCTCTACTATACGTATGTGTTTCCGATGATTTTTCCTCTTTATTCGCATAAGCGTGTAACGTGCAAGGATCTTTTTTCTTCTCATAAGCTGAATAGGCATCCAGGCATCATATCCGTCACAATTTTGTGTGTGTGTAGATTACTTCCTTAGCACAAGAAAAAACATACGTACCAATATATAAATCCCCATTTCGTATCCGTTTCAGACCTCAGGCAAAAGACTGATGGACTCGCGGCTTTCATTTTCATCAAACTCCAAGTAACTTTCTTCTACTTTCCGACATCGTCAGCCAAAAACTCTGTCCAAGTCCAACTCCGTCGTAATAATAATATCACATGGACGTACATCATTTTTTTTTCTTTTAAAGATGAACCTGGTAGAGAAGAGGATGGGAGAGCAAAACTGATGTGAAATATTGGTACGTCTACCCCTCTGATGCAAACAATCCCACTATGCATATAGTACAAACTAATACATTTTTTGGGATGGAATGATGATATGCATGGTATGATACATACATTCACTCATTCTTACACTTAGTTGTCTCTTATAGTAATGTGGTACACTTATTATCCCTTTTCCATTTGGAATTGCTGACACTTTTTTCTTGATATTTTGTACATTTCTTTCCTCTTTTTTTTCATTTTGATATTGGTCTTTGTATTTTCAATGCCAAAATACTTTTGCCGACTCCTACAAAGGGTAGATAATGCATAATATTCTTTCAATATAAATGTGATATGAGTTATAGTCATCATGGGCAAGTGCAGTCATGATGATAATGAAAATAATGGTGAGAATACATTGAACATTCGTAACCGAGTGAGAGAGAGAGTCAGAAGCAGAAACTCTATAACTGTAATAGCTTCCCATCTACACTTGAGTTGACTAGCATTTACAAAAACTTCTAATGCAAGCTTAGTTTTTCCGATCTCGCGTCAACATCAGGAGGGCAGAAACTTCTCGAATATTGATAAAAGTAATAACAAATACAACATGGGAAATCCTTAGTCACACACTTGCATGAGCTCATGGAAAGAAGTGCCCTGACAATTTTCAGAGCTTGACAAAACCAATACACATACATGCACAACTGACAAGAATATTTTGACGCTTGATCACATAGATTTTTGTCTTATAGTTTGTGCCATCATTTACTTCCTTTTCACTGTCGCGTATCATTTCAGTTTTCATCGAAAACATGCTTACATTTAGGCTTGGTTCCAGAATTTAAGGATGGATGTCCATTCTTCCAATTAATCTTTAGTACACTCAATATTGGCTTTTTCAAGTGTGGATTTTTCAATCTATGTTGATATAAAATCACTATAAATTGAATTGTTTGCATATTAGTTTTAAAAAATGTTTATGCCAACGATATGAGCGTACTTGATTGCAGTAATTTTGGGCACTGTCTATCTGAATGAGTTGAAGTCGTTAACTTAATTTGAGTGAATTACCCCTTAAAAGCTGAATGCCCATGCTTGTAAATGTAAGAGGAATTTTCTTTCGTGGGAGACGAAAAGTTGTTGTTCAGACTGAACATCTGCGTGCTAGATTTTCGGAAATTGTAGGAACAATTCTCATCAAAAGTATGAGCAATATATTCGTTAATATATGTGATGATTAAACTACTCAAATTTCGCTCTTAGGGATTATTGACATGACAACAATGTTCGCCATGTTAAGCTCTATAATATATATGAGGAAAATGGAATTCATGCTGAAACCTTAGGCACGACAGATCGAGGTAAACCCTTTCGTTTTAACTCAACTCAATAATTCCACCGAAATAATTTTGAGAAATAATGTATTTAGTCTCACTACTTGTTTGCTCACCCTCACCCCAAAGGTTTCCAAAATCCTGCATCAAAACAAGTTGTGTTTACTTTCTCATCATTTCATTGAAGCATGCATGGCATGACATTGGCATAGAAGCTGCCCTGAGAACAATGAAAAGGTGTAAGGTAAGAAAAGTGGATTTTTTTCGAAAACAAAGTACGCAGTCTCATTAACGATCCATACGGAATATACTGAAAATTTATAAACTCTATCTGGTTGTTGAAATTCAAAACCACAATCCATTTAAACTTTACAAGAGACATATTGTGAGCAGCAATCAGCAATGTAAACAGTTATAATATAAACTTCGTGGCTGTTAAAATATTTTCTTTTTAGACACCTCTCGAATTTCAGCTTCTCCACGAACTTTTGAACATTGCTTTTCCAGTAACAAGGAAATTGCAAAAGCTTATATGGCGTCAAGTAAAGCTATCGTATATTTTGAAGTAAAGATAGGAATCATAAAGTGACAAGGTTAAGACAGAGAAACGAATAATTCTACATATATTCGATTGATCGCTTAATTTGCTCAAAATTATGAACAAGGGCAAAATTAAATATGGTTGAATAAAAGTCGAGTGAAATAAATTAAGTTGTTTTCATGCTACATACAATTGTTTCATATCACAGTTTTTGCATGCACGATGACTTTTATTATTGAGAAAATAGACTGGAGCCAGAATTATTTTTGTGTGCATGCATTTTCTATTAGCTCATTATAGCTAAGTATCGACGAGGTAACAAAGACAAAATATTATGTTCTTTATTACTGCTGGACACAGACATGAAGTTGTTCCATTCAATTATTGATTTATTAATGAGATTTTGTTTCCATATTAAAATGATTGATACGAGAAAGGGTATGAGCACATGCTACTATTTTACTACTTCTACTCACTCAGCTTTGCACTTCAAACAATGAAATTTGAGGAAATACAAAATTGAGGTTGTTTCTGACGACGAAAACTCTGTGATATCATGCGATGTGAGTAGCTATTGGTTAACACCGGAATGGAAATGTTATTTCTAGAAACTCAAATTCCTGTATGTGACTACCATTGTGTATGTATGCAGTAGACAATTTTCATACTCGATGCTCATTACATGTCACAACTATGCATCAATATTATTACCTCATGCAAGACGAATGAACCCTGCATCCACGTGAGGCTTTCCTACAAATATCACTCTCTGTTTATTAAATATTTTCCACTTAAACTGAAGCTGGAATAGATTTTACTGAAGAAAGTGGGAATTTAATGATGTATGACAAATCGATACAGGAAGTTAATACAAAAGGTCAAATAATAAACCAAAGTAGGGATGAAAATAATATCAACCAAGCAATATATAAGTAAATTAAATGTAAAACATAACCAAAAAACATTACCTTGTATCATATCATCATCTCGTCTCGACGTCTTCGCGGACATAATTGCAAAATAACATGAATAGAGATAGTTTAGCTTGGTATATCTCAGTTTAGTATTAAATTGAAGGGTTTAGGCTGCATGTAAGAAGGCATTTGTTAATTGTTTCATAGACAAATCGACCATCCAAAAAAAGCTTCCACAAACTTTGAGTCCCACATGTCTGCACAAAATCTTGAGCAGTTCTATGAACAAAAACAAGCGTTTTTCCCATAATAAATTATTTCATAATACAATATCCCATTCTATCTCTAAATAAGTAACTGTACTCGACGCTATATCCCTAGTGTACAGCATTAAGTAGTTCACCTGAATACTAAGCCATTCATATTTCGGTACGGGTACGGCACACATATATATTCTTATCCTGCTAGTTACCTGATAAATGACCGCCCATAATATTAAAGTATGTCAGCAATCCGAAAGTGATTTTTAGTGTGGCTGCACCTTTCGTAATAATCTAGTGTATATTTGAGTTTCTGTTTTATCTCGACTCAAAATTCGACCACATATATACCTCTGCAAAGCAAAGCTCCACATAATGATAATGATAAAAGTAGTAAAGACTCAAAGCAAAAGTCAGCCATATCAAAGCGTCACACATACTTGTGTGTGTGTGGAAAGAGCTCTCACTCAAACCCACTTCTAGAGAGTTACTTGACTTTTTCGGAATTTTGTTCTTGTACTAAAATATCTTACTCAGAGAGAGAGAGAAAGCGCGAGCCGTAGTTTATATCAGAGTAATAGTAAGGAAGCAGCAAATTCTGAAAGTTTATTAAAATGGCCCTTTTCCAAAAGTCTTAGTAAAATCAGACAAAGAAGTATAAAAAATGCTTTTTACTACGAGATCACAAGTAGTGTGGTTAAATAGTTTCACTCATATCCACACATACACACACACATACATATGCATGTGTATTATGCACAAGAGACGCCAATAAAAACGAAGCAGCTCCTGTATGTAAGTAATGGGTTTCGTATCAAAGGTTCAATCGCAATCTACTATATAATGAAGGTAAAACTACCTAAGTAGAAAAGTGCAAGGCAAAGACATAATATACAACAGACTTTTTTTTCTCCTTTAAACATGTAAAAAGTAAGTCGAAGGAATAAAAGACTGTATTATTACATTGATGAAAGTTAGTAGCTCTACTTACTACCAGCATTACCACGCGCTATCACTACAATATTTAGAATTTCTAAATACTTACTTTGAGACTTATTTATATGTAACTTGTAGACATTCGTGCATATATATATTCTCCCTTCTGATATGCTGTGTGTATGGGCATTTTTTTCCCTCTACCTTTTTCAGAGGGCTTCATTTTCATTCTGAAACATATACAAAGTACTTATTATATATGTATGTATGCAAGCCAGTGAAACTATATGAGCTACTTAGATTTCTTCTCCTGCATTTATTCCTTTCATGTGGATGGCTGTTGTTGACGATGAAAAAAAGTAGCCGACCAACTATTGCTCATTTCAACTTTTTTTTGCTCTTCCTTCACTTTACTTTCTAACTTTAACTTTCTAACTTGTCGTCATCTCCTTCTGTCTTGAAATATAGGAGCTGACTACACAAAAATTGTAGCTTCTAATTTATATAACACAAAACCAGATTGGAACTGGTCGAGCAAAGAAAGAAAAAGAGAAAGAAAAAAAAGAGACGCAATGAGAGATAGATGTTATATATCGGAAGAAGCAGAAGAAGACAAAAAAAAAAGAAAAAAGAAACGTAGAAAAATTGGATACTCTTGTCTGTTTTGCTCTCTTCCCATACAAAAACTCTCCAAGCAATAGGTTGCTGACGTTCACTTATATACTTTAGTGAATGAGTGTATCTTTTGTGGCATTGAAGGTGTATTATGTTGTTCTGGCATGGCAGCCAGAGACGCGTCTATGCCTCATTACGGAGGTGTGTATCTATCTATCCGTATATATACATACGTATTTATGTACTTACATACATACATCACATTCTTGATGACCTATGTACATTTTTACATGTCGTATAACTCATACATTTTTTCTAACAAGTAGGCATGGAGATGTGTATATAAAATTTTGCCTCGTTTTCTATATCAATATACGGAAAATGAGGGAGAGTAAGAAGAACAAGACAAGGGGAAAATCTCGTCTTTCCTTGTCTCTTTCACTTTTCAACACTGCATACATTGTACGTTCGTATAAGTATACACTTACCTTTGAGCAAAAGAAAGGCCGGCAAAAAATATAGAAAAAGGAAGATGGAAAAGAGTATAGCGTGTTTTAGCTAAATGCTGCCATACATCACTTACCTCTTATGCTGAACTCTTGCTTCTTTTTTACAAGTTTTATAAGAAATAGGGATGAAGGAAGCCTATTATACTGGACATGTGGATGTGTGTATATATAGCAAAATATAAAATGAAACGATGTACCACTACTTGAGTTGTACATCATACATAATACGAAATTCACTTGTTCCCCTGCCGACCATGAGTTTTCTATTTTATACCTTATCATCGTTTAGTGGAATAGAAAGACCGCTTTGGCACTATTGTGCCTCTGGGAAGTAGGTAAATCTTTTCACTTTCATCAACCAACTTATCTATCAGTGTGGTGATGGTAATGATAGCATAGCACTATCTCTGCGAATCCTATCTCTGTCAGGATGTACTGATTTGTTCCACAATTCTAATTTTTTTTACTGCAACCTTCGCTTTATTCCTTTTTTTCAAGAAAGAGGCTTATGATAGAAAAAAAAGTTTTGTTTTTAATCAGATACACGTCACAAAAAATGGGTGTACTTTTGTTCATATGAAGGAAAAGGGTAGTGCATAAGTAATATTTTTGATTATTTACTAGCGGATTTTATTTTTCATTTCATTGGCTCAACCACTTCCCCAACTTCCAATTTCGTCTCCCAGACAGCATTACGAAAATCAATATAGGGAGCATGAAAATTTTGAGAATGCATAACTCTGGAAGTTGGTTGGTTGAAAATAAGATGACGAAGACTGTTTCCGATTTGTGCACAATCTTGAGCGGAAGCATGCTATCAGCTCAAGTATGTAGGATCATTATAAAGGACAATTCATAATCAGATAACTTGTCCAATCTAAATCTAAAATGTTATTAATATGGAAGGAACATGCTTACAGCATGAGTTCCGACTCGTCATAATAATATAAAGAAAGGGTCCATCTTTAATGTTATGGCTGAAAGTTTGTGGTTCAATGCTTAGGTATCGACATAGACTAAACTTAGGATATAATATAAAGTGTGCATAAACACCAGATATACATACGTAGCAAAAGGTCTGACTTTGATACGTTTAGCCATAAATTACATGCATGAAAGTCATTTTGTGTTGAAACAAGGAGGAATAATCAATGACTGTGTGGTAGTACAGTGTTGTTGAAGTCATCTACTAGCAGACTTGTGTGCTGACTACTTTTCTGTTTATGCTTCTTCTCTCTCTCTCTCTCTCTCTCTCTCCCTCTTTCAGTCAGTGTGATTGTGAATTTCGTCTCGACAGAATTTTCCGAGGGTTACAAAAGCACAAGTGAAACTATATAACCCAGGCTGAAGCATTAAAGGGAGCTCTAACAGAACATAAATTTTAGGGAAACTGTAGAAATTAGAAAGTTTGGCCAGTTTTTGGGATGAGATGAAATAAAATGAGATGAGCGAAGTGGAGGAGCGAACATACTATCACCACACACCACTGTTCCTATTTCCACAACTTATTTCTAGCAACTTACTTTGCTAAACTACACATTGCTCAAGTCTTCTCCATACTATGTTTGGAAGGAAATTTAAGCAAGTGAATGTATAAAAGAGAGAGATAGAAGGGGAGAAAAGCAACGACCACTGCTATGTACGTTTTCATAATAGCATTGGTATCCAATCGCTAGTAATCAGCAATCAAAACAAGTCTAAGCTGTCTCTCATATTATTTAAGCAGTCAGTTGCAAACTCAAAATGTTCCAAGTATTTATGCCTCATTTTATATCCATACATATATTTAATATGATATGCATACAACGAAGGAATGTATGTGGGATGAGATGTCGGATCCATATTTTCGCTCATAAATGCAGATACCAGTTCCACCAACATTTAATAGAGTTTTCAAATTATACTCCGACTTTTAAGCCGGTATATGAAAACAAGCATTTATAGACGAGCCTCTCTCTCTCTCTGCGTGTGTGTCTATCTTTATGCATGTTTTCTCTTATAGCATGCACGCAAATCTCGCTATACTTAAAATATGAATTTTAATATCCTTGCAAACATTAGGATGAACCTGGAAAACACGATTTCCAGAGAAGTAGTGAAAACTTGCTCCATGAGAAATCAGTCTTTCAAGGAGAACCTTCCCTATTACTTTTCACCGTACCATAATAACATGATTTTCAAGTCAAAAGCATACCAACAATAAAACGGCGTATCTAAATTTTGAACTATTTTATAATATACGAGCCAATATCATGGTATAAAACCTTTTGGAGAATGGAAAGGCATACACGCATACACTTATATACCTATGCATCCTGGGAATGAGTAATGATTCCAGAGAAAGTGAGAGTGAAATAGGAAAAAGGACATTCATCGTACGATGCGATGCCTCAGCCCCATAGGAACTTCTATGTATTCAGGATGTTAAATTAGAGGAGGAAAGCAGGTATGTACATAATTCAGGGTATAAACAAACTACAGTTATGATGTGATCCATGCTATAAATAGGTTGGGAATATGTATTCATGAATCAAATTTGCTTACAGCCTCAAAAACTAGAATAGTGCTGATAAAGAGTACAAAATATGTGTTTGCAAGGCGCGATATTTTATATAATGTGTTAGTGAAGCAAGTACAATGGATAAACTTTATATAAAAATATTCACTCCTGTTTTCTCAACCTCCCACTCATACCGCTTCACTCCCTTTTTGATATGCTTAGTTGTAGTTTTTAGTCATTAAACAGTACATTTACTTTAACATTTTATTGTGTATGTACATTCAGCTATACATTCTCCAAACAAGTAGGTATCTATAAAATGGGAACAAATTTCCGTCATCCAACAAACGTATGTATAGCGCCAAGAGCTCCAACTTCCAACATCCATATTCATAAATTGGTTATTAGTTCAGCTGGATTATCTTTATACAAAGACATATGACATTATTTTCACTTTAGATGTGTATAATATTGTATATTCATGATGACTAAATGGTTTTGATACACATTATAATTCCTCAACTTTATATTATACCATCGTAGTATAAAAAAAACTAATACAAAAACTGACGATCTGAATCCAAAAACTCACAAATCCGAACTGACCCGTAAGTACAGCACAGCACGTTGAAAGAAGCTTCTTGTCGGAGCTGCAAAAGGACGAAAATATATACCATTTTGAGAACTTCCAACTTCAACGACAGGAACGTTTTTTTTGTTATCGTGCAAGGCTTATCGTTATCATTATATCGCAATTAAACAAGAGTTTGCTGTATATAATATGCATGCCTATTGTTATATGGGATCTTGTGTGCACGTGGGCTATATACATACATACCTGAATGACTCCAATTTATAGAGTACAAGCTATAAGTTTAGTAGGTATGAATGTATACCATGCTTTGTTTCAAATATTTACAATTTTGTATTGTATTGTATTGTATTGCAAACTTTATTTAAGTGACGAAGGACATAACATGTTAGATACACATATACGTGAAGACGAAAGTTACAGCGTCATTTGCACTCTAGCTCTCTGTATTTCGTGCATTATAATACGTTCATGCAAATTTCGTTGCCTTCAACAAGCCACATCAATGCAGCAGTTTATAACTTTACTTTAGTGATTCATAAGTCTACTGGCTATAGTAAATAATTCTTATAGCTTTCCAGTTTCACCAACAACTTCAATAAATATGAAAGTTTACGTGGATGTGTATAATATCAACAGTAATGTTTGATGCTTTTCTTGCTCATCCATTTCCTACATGTTCACGGCTTGGTTGAACAAGAGATGACTTTCTCGATCAACAACACGTTATTGCTCTCTCTCTCTCTCTCTCTTTCTAACTATGTAGCATACACATTTTCTATAGCTCTTGAAACCGTAAACGTTTTTGCGAGAAAGAAGATGACTACAACGAAATTATATGAAGCACGTATGAATGTAGCATCAGCATGAGCTCCACCATCTACAGAGTGAAACTCGGTAGAAATATAATATTATGTGGAGACGGGGAGCTGACTGAGAGTTGAACTGGTTAGATGTGCTACATTAAGGAATAAATTTTATACTCATCTCCTGACCATCATGTAAGCTTGCTCATAGCATGCATGTAAAGCTTGGCTGTCATTTTCTTCGCAAATTTAGTTCTAAAAACCTTTTAGTGCATTGTGTTTTCTGAACAAATGGCAGTAGCTGGTGCTCCTATTTCAGACTATGTATGCGACTCCATGAATGAATATTAAGCTGCTATTTCAACCTCAATTCATCGTCATCACGACTGTTTTATATTCACATTGCAAAGACTACACATTTCACAAAAAATATATTTCCCGTGTAGTACGCTCAGCAAGTACTCAAAATGTCTAGGATAACACAGTAGCTTCAAACTTTACTAGAGAATGTATTTAAAATGACATACATAGATACATGTTTTCCTCAACAGAAAGAATTAAACACAATGTCACATTGATTGCGTTCCATTATCTTTTTTCTTGTCAAGAATATTCTACTTTTTAAAATTGCCAAATTCCGTCACCCAATCAAAAAAATTGATGCACAGCTAATTTAAAACTAATGGCTTTTCTGAGATATTTTCTGACGCACTAGAGAAAAGGTGTACATTTGTTGGCAAGATTGACGCATGGCGTGATTGAGAAGAGTTGGATCATTGACCCAATTGAAACCACTTTGAATAGGGTACGTTCATATATGTACATTAGATTTTTCGAAAAAAAGTGTCAATCCAGTTCTACACCGACAAACTTGCCAACGTGATAGATTTAATTGCTAACTTTTCCATACATGTGACAGTGAGTCGAACAGGGAAGCATTTCTCTTGCAATTACAAAGCTGGTAGAAAGAAACTTGTGGTGCGTGGAATAAAAATAAAATGTTGGAAGCTCTTTTTTTATCGGAAAAAAATAAGCGATCCACTGTAAAACAGACTTTGGCCACCTTTTATGACATAAATTCAATGTATCAACGTGCTGCACTTTTTGGAAGAAGCAATGTAAATATTTATTGCACATTGTCCACCTTTTTGTTCAAGTTGGCACTGGTCAAAAATCATTTCAAACAGTCATATTAACAGATAGAAATAGATACTACTAGATTAAAACCCTAAAAGACAATTTATATTGGCTACATTTAAACATTTTTATGCATTTCGTAAGGACTATACTATATAATAGCACAGTTCAGATCATAATTTCTTGTAGCATATGTTAAAGACCTTTTCAAAAGCAGCTACATGCATGAAAGTAGTTGTGAACCATTGAACCACCATCGGTTCACGTTCGGAAATCTAGGCAGAGGAAAAAGTTCTGTTTGTCCTTCTGTTAAGACGATTCCTCGGAAACTACTGGACCGATTGACTTCAAATTTGGTACACATATACCTTAGGTTAAATGAAAAATTTGAACGGAAGCTAAGACCTGTGGACTACTTGTGACGATATGACCCCCAGATATGGGGGTCGAATGGTCACATGCATTTTAATAGGAAAAAATATTTTTATTATATTTTCACATAACACATAAACTCGATCGATGATCACAGTGAAATGGTTTTCACACAGTTTGTGACCCCGGGCTTGGGAAGGGGATGAGGGCCACATGGATTTTAAATGTAAAAAAATCCTCGATTCTCATACAGAACCATTAGCTGATCACAAGGGAATGGCTCTTTTGTGACTTATTATTGTGGGGTGTCTTAAGTTCAAATGTAATAAATTACAAATTGTCAATCAGAAAACTGTCTAAAATATTAATAATCCGTCAGAATATAAGGTTTCAATAGGTATTTCCTAAAAGTTTACATTTCCTGTTTTTTTTGTTTCAGGATTCTTACCCTCCAAGTCATCACAGAGTTTTAGACGCTCCCATTGATGGGAAGCAAATACACACGAATATTAGACTAATTCATGCACTAGATTTCCTTATAATGGTATTTGGTCTTACCCTCATGATATTGCTCTCATATCTCAAAAACGTTATCAAAAGCAATATCATACCCCTTTGGTGTTAAAGGCTCGACTAATAATCTGTTGACTGTGAGTTCTTTAGGCTAAGTTTTAGCATCACATAAAAATACCATGTTAATCCCATGTTACTAGGATTTAACCAATTCATTGAACATTGATTCAGATTTTGATACATGTAAAATATGCATAGAAAGTCAAGTTGCGGAAAGGTGACACGTTTGAATAAAAGGTGTGGATTTGATTTACACGGTGGATGCCGTTCTGTCAAGAAGTGAGGGGGTATGCCAAAATGAATGTATGATAATAAAGGTGGCCAAAGTATGTTTAAAAGGTGACCTGTTAAATGTAT
>JAANSM010000308.1:0-32292 GCA_036850725.1 Orchesella villosa | reverse complement strand
TGACTTTAACAATACCACCCGGGATTGACCACGCCGTCGATCCTCGTTCTACAAGTTAGCCAGCCATATTACTTCCATATTGAGTTAAGACACGGAGAAGAGCAGAAGTGTGTAGGTGTTAGAGATTCAGAAGCTGAGGAATTAATTTATATTCAAATAATTTTCGGCATAGAAGGTGTTAGTTTATTTTAATTGATAGTTTTATTATTTGAAAATATATTTGTGACTTTTACAATTAGAGATTTAACTAGGAATTTATTATAATGTGGAAATAGTTCAGTTTTTACATTCGGCATGCTCTCTTGAGTAGTTTATATTTAAGAATGTGTAGATGTGGAAATATTTCACCATGTTTATAATTTTTTTGTTTGTTTCATTACAGTTGCATTGTGATCCGGTCATTTTGTTCCAGATCTTGAAATTCCGAATTTTTACTTAGGAAATCCAATCTAACAAATTATCCAAAATGGGTAAGGAAAAGGTTCATATTAACATCGTCGTCATCGGTCACGTCGACTCCGGAAAGTCCACCACCACCGGACATTTGATCTACAAATGTGGGGGTATCGACAAACGTACCATTGAGAAGTTCGAGAAGGAAGCCCAAGAAATGGGAAAGGGTTCCTTCAAGTACGCCTGGGTATTGGACAAACTTAAGGCCGAACGTGAACGTGGTATCACCATTGATATTGCCCTCTGGAAATTCGAAACAGCTAGATACTATGTCACCATCATTGACGCCCCTGGACACAGAGATTTTATCAAGAACATGATCACTGGTACCTCTCAGGTATGCACCTAATTAATTGATTCTAGTGTAATGATGAATGAGTGCCATATGCTGTTAGTATGTTATATAATATTAATGTTTTGTTATTGTGTTAACAGGCTGATTGCGCTGTTTTGATCGTTGCTGCCGGTACTGGTGAGTTCGAAGCTGGTATCTCTAAGAACGGACAGACTCGTGAGCACGCACTCTTGGCTTACACTTTGGGTGTGAAACAACTTATCGTTGGTGTCAACAAGATGGACTCCACCGAACCACCATACTCCGAGTCTCGTTTCGAGGAAATCAAGAAGGAAGTTAGTGCATACATCAAGAAGATCGGTTACAATCCAGATGCCGTTGCTTTCGTCCCCATCTCTGGATGGAACGGAGACAACATGCTTGAGATTTCCGAGAAGATGGGATGGTTCAAGGGATGGAAGGTGCAGCGCAAGGACGGAAACGCCGACGGAAAGACCCTCCTTGAAGCCCTCGACGCTATCTTGCCCCCCTCTAGGTAAATATTAATTTTATACTTATTCATGCTATGCCTATATTCATTACTCATGTAGGTATTAATAAGTAGGTATACATCAATTAGCATATGCCTTATAGTTATGAATTTATTTTTTGTATAGGCCAACCGATAAGGCCCTCCGTCTTCCCCTCCAAGACGTCTACAAAATCGGTGGTATTGGAACAGTGCCAGTCGGTCGTGTGGAAACTGGTATCTTGAAGCCAGGTATGGTTGTCACATTCGCTCCAAGCGGTCTCACCACTGAAGTTAAGTCCGTTGAGATGCACCACGAAGCTCTCGTAGAGGCTGTCCCTGGAGATAACGTTGGATTCAACGTCAAGAACGTCTCCGTTAAGGAACTCCGAAGAGGGTACGTCGCTGGTGACTCTAAGGCCAATCCCCCAAGGGCTGCTGCTGACTTCACAGCCCAGGTTATTGTATTGAATCACCCTGGTCAGATTTCCAACGGATACACTCCAGTGTTGGACTGTCACACCGCCCACATTGCTTGTAAATTCAATGAAATCAAGGAGAAGTGCGACAGACGTACCGGCAAGACTACAGAAGAAAGTCCTAAGGTAAAGTGTTAATTCATATGATTTGATGTCTTAAAGCTTGAAGTTAAGTATTGAAAAATAATAATTGACATGTTGATTTGGTTACATTACAGGCTATCAAATCTGGTGATGCTGCTATTGTGTCTCTCGTTCCATCTAAGCCCATGTGCGTTGAGGCTTTTACTGACTTCCCCCCATTGGGTCGTTTCGCCGTTCGTGACATGAGACAGACGGTAGCCGTTGGTGTCATCAAATCCGTGACCTTCAAAGAAGCCAGCTCTGGGAAAGTCACTAAGGCTGCCGAAAAGGCCCAGAAGAAGAAATAACCAAGTTTCTGGAGCGCTAGCCTCTCCAGCGCTCGTTTATTCTTTATTCAGTTTATTGTATATGGTAATAAAGGGCCAAATAAAGGATTTTTGTTCACTTTTTGTCTGAAAAAATAAAGCTTGTTTTACAGATTATTGCTTGAAAAAGTTCATTCAGAAGGTGTAATGTTTTGTCTTCTTTAGACATCATGCTAAGAGGTTAGGTTGGTATCAATATCATATATCTTAAGAAGCACATGGTGGTGGTGTTAGGAATGTGCTATGGCTATGACAAACTGGCACAACTCATGAGAACAATTTTATTCACGTTTCAACCCAGTACATCATATTTGAAAGATTCATTGACTTCCCACGAAGTTTTGACATATTCATGAGTAAGAAAATGTTGTGCTAGATATTTTCGCTATAAATAGGAAGCTAAAAATAGAATCTTTGTATTCAGTTTGAATGGAGGAGTACGGAACATAGCTAAGTGCAGCATCCATGACTTCACGGAGGAGGAAGAAAGTGAAATGAAATGCGACTATGAGCATGAAACCGGAAGAGAGCATACATTTCATGAACTTGTCAATCAGCTAAAAAAATGTTACAAAACGTCTGAGTCTGGTTTCATTACTTACAAACCAAACCACAAAAAGCAAATCAGTGGATAGAAAGCATTCTTTTGATTTTGTAATCCTTTGAATTCATGTTAATTAGTAGGTAATTAGGTGTGATCATGTGTGGTGGTATTGGTTCCATTTGCAAGAAGGACAGTACTCCCGATACGGGAGATGGAAATGTGATTCCTCCAAATGCAGACCGTGGGCCAAGTCTCTTTGAAAATCTTTCAAGGGAAGATCGCGATCACAGGGTTCCAGCAATTCCAGGTGTGACAGGGAGACGACGGAGAATACGACGCTTACATTCTAGAACTGGTTTTGATGTGGCAGTATATCCAAATGGGAAAGTTCGAGGGACACCTTCGCCCAAGAATAAATACGGTACATTAATCATGAAACAAGGGGGTGGTAGCTTGTACTTGTTTTGTTATATACTTAGAAAAGTAGAAAATGTAATTTATATAATGCTTACTTCGGTCAAGGATAACATTTATTTTCACATTTTGTGGTTTGATCCATCAGGAAACTTTGAGTTTGAGATTGCAGGAGAAAATGGAGAAATGAGGATTAAAGGAGTTATAACGGGATTTTACATCACAATGACCCCAAAAGGAAGGATTGTAGGGCAACCACAACCAGACATCAATGGAACAGTTTGGGTATGTCGCAAAGAGATGGACTTATAAAGTACCGTTATGCCTTGCGGACAGAGAGGCTAAGCTAAGCT
Organism: Orchesella villosa; assembly: GCA_036850725.1. NCBI lineage: Eukaryota > Metazoa > Arthropoda > Collembola > Entomobryomorpha > Orchesellidae > Orchesella > Orchesella villosa. The sequence goes on along the minus strand of JAANSM010000308.1, from coordinate 28,797 downwards.
AAGCATGCAAGATTGACATATATTAGAATTTGATTTCACTTTTGACTTCGTTCTCTCCTGTAGATTGAAACGAGGGCATCAGCTCAGTCAGCATACATGTCCTTTCTCTCAAGGGACTATGCACATTACGGATGGTACTTTGCCATTAATGAAGTCAGGAAAGCCAAAAGCTGGTCACAAAACTAATCATCCATATCCACAAAAGTCGATATCATTCCTATCGTACATTGTTTCAGAAGAGTTTTATTGAAGCTGGGTAGCTAGTTTAGATTTGCTTTAGTAGTTGTGTGTGATGTAGTAGCACTTTTCGTTCACATATATATTATAGGCATATTGATTGATATTATTATGTTCAACTAGCCATTACTGCCAGTGTGCCAACAAAGATTGGCGTGTTATATAATGCATAATGATACTTTCTATATTACTAATGTAATTCTTCAGTTCCGTTTAACAGCATCATGCATCAGGTCGTTTATATTGCCAATTCATTACAATCCAGTTGATGGGAATGTCACATAAAAGGACTAATATTTTCAGTTTCTTTTCTCCCGATTTCCGGTTTTTAGTTCTCTTGAGTTCCTTTCTTTTATTTTTGATATTCTTGTAACATTTGTTAAATGAAATAAATAATACTAATCTAGAAAGCCCAATATTATTATCAATTATTGTAATATGTTGGAGATTGCGATTTGCGACTCCTGTCTAGTCTTCATTAGTATTGAAATCTATATACTATTTAGGCATCTCGGCTTTTATAGAATATAATGTCAATAATTAATATTCGGATATGCGCCTTATTGTACACTTCACTCCGCAGGAAGGAATATAATATGTTAGTGACTAGTTAACTACTTATTCGCAATAAACTATATAACACAAGATGCTGTACTGTATACTGTATTGTATAATGTGTCTATCATGAGAGCTTGAAATAATGTAGTACTATATGGCAGATTTAAATGAAATGAAATATTATATTGCAATAAATAATTTGAAAGTGGGCTCCTAAATCTGAAGCACATGTGATGTTAAACGTTTAACAATATTTATATTATTTGCATAAATCTCCATGAACAGTTTCAATTAAATATCCTTCTCATTTCTGTTTAAATCTACTTGATAAGGTATAACACGCTCTTACACTTTGTTTTCAAAGACAAACTTTCCTTAGGAGAGAAACAATCAATAAAATGCTAATAAAACAAAGGAAAGCAGCCGCAAACAACACTATCATACTACCAATGTACTGTAGTACATTTTCTTTCAAGATTCGTATTGCTTCCCACTTAGTCACACTTTAGATTGCAATTAGGAAGTTTGTTACAATTCTAATTCTCATTTCAGTTATAAGTTCTTTTGTAAATAATTCTAACATTCGATTAAACTCATCGTTTATAATCACTCGTGGTTGGGTAGTACTTCACTTTGGACCTCTTGTGTAGACTAGTATACATGAATGCAAACTTCCCATTCATTTTAATTATCTGAGTATATTATTGTATAATATATTATAAGTGGGTAAAAATCTTTTCGAAATTCCAACAGGCAAAAATTAGTGGTGATTCCACAATTAAATGAGACAATATTCTTCATAAACTTCATAAAAATCTTAAGCCTCGCTATCTTTTTCTCTCGACTTTAGTAGCTTTCTTTTTAGCCTTATCTTTACGTTCCTGAGCTTGCTGTTTTTGCTTCGTCCTGAAAGAAGTCACCAAAACAAGTACCAGTTATAATAATTGAATAGATTGATATTGAGCCGTTTAAGTTAAAAGCTAAATGCATACCTGTCCTCTTTGTCCTTTTCTCGTTTTTTAGTCTGCATCCTCTTTTTCTCTGTCTCTCCGATCCTTCATCTCATTCAGAACACGTTCGGAATTGGTATTTCGTTCTAAGCCCGTTTCTCCACTAGCTCCTTTATTAGCTCTTTTTGACACTACGTTAGGAGTTCCTTGTTCGTCGGAATCGGTATCACTATCCTGCAAAATTGAACAAGGGTTACAATTACGCAGCTCGATGTCCGTCATGTTTAGAAAAATTCTTTCAACATTACAAAGATTACAGTTAAAAAAAAATTAACTAACTTCTTTGTATTGGCTGAGGATCGCTGCCCGAAGTTCAGAATCAGGTGCATGTGCAAGATTTTTTGTTCCTTTTTCACTGCTTTGCTCAAGTGTGGTTGATTTAGCACCTGAAAGATCATCATTCATTTTCAAAATGCTTTGCAGTTTTGACTCCAAATCAGTGCCGCTTCCATTTTCATTAAAACATCCAGAGCCACCATTAGCTATTGCACTTTTTTTGCGACTCAGCTCCAAGTCCCATCGCGAAAGAATCTCTTGGCGAAACGCTTCTACATCAAAGTTTCCGTTCTGCATAAAACATATACAATCAACAATACCTTTAAAACATTTTACTACATGTTATTGACTAGGTGTCGTAAAAAAGTAAACCAGCCAGAGATATTAAAGAAAGAATATACTTTAAAACCTATGAAACCAGTAGCAGCTATGTAACATGCAATGTAGTGTACAATAATAATTTCAGTAGCAGTTATTAAAAGCAGATTTAAACTTACAGCAAGTTCAGCTAAGATTCCATCAAGTGCGTCAACCTTTTCTTCTGTGCTTTCATCCCCCTCAACAATACTCCTAACATAAGGAGCAAATACGGCTTCATCTGTATTGAGGGCTTTAAACTTGTCTGAAATCCATGTGTCGAAGTCATCACCTTCAGTAAGTGAAGCTGCCATATTTGAATTGATATGATAAATGATAAAACGTATTCCAAATTCAAGCTGGTTCCTCCTGATTCTTGCTAACGTTTACTTCTTCCACCTTCAACTTCAACCTTCGCCTACTCCTGCTCACGAGCTCCAACCTCCTTTGCCTTCCCAAAATTTCATTCCATTTTAGAACATCCGGATGTAGCAGGAAAGTCAACGTCAAGTAGATGTAGATCCAGAATCCAAATCCACTTTCAGTCAAGAACCACGGAAGGACTTCCTCGAGCAATTGCTGAGATTATAGTTCGTCAGCGAACCCTGCAAAATCAAATAATAATAATACAAAATGTTAGCAGTTATACAACAATGAATTAAGAAGTGATATTACACTATTTGGTGAATTTAGACAAAGTATTGAGCTGGCATCACATCCAACATCTGACATCTCATACCTGTGCTTCTAAGGGTAGATGAAATTCCATCAACCTTTCGTTTTTAACAATGATTTCACTGGTCACTGCACTGGAAGGAAGTTACCGAACGAAACTTGAAGCTCGTTTGAAGAAACGCAGAACCCGATGAAAATGTTGATTGATTTACTTTACTAACAAAACTCACATTCCATGTGTACATTCCAATGAAAGTCTTAGAGCTCTCAAATGGATACCAAACCAATACAAAAGCCTCTCAAGAGATTGCAACAAAAGACTTTCTTTTCAGCACTGCCAACTGCAGCAACGGTGCAAGCAATGCAATGCAATGATTTGACTGTAAACAGCAGGCAGCAGCACAAGCAAAATAATAAACACCGGTTTTGCAGATTCTGACAAAATATCTCAAGAAAACGCGTTCAAATATCCTTCTGAATTGTGCTTCTATATGAGTATGGAGTGAGAAAGATGCAGTATAGGTGATAGGCTCACCTTCGTTATAGTATACAAAAAAAAAGTGTAAGAATTTTTAGGGGAAAAATTGTATTCCTTTCACCGTTTCACCTATTCACTTCCCCACCTCCGTATCAAGGGTATTCCCAAATATAAATACTAAAAAAGCATATAACTTTAGTTTCGTAGAATTTATTTAATTACCTGAATTATATGCATGCTTCATGCTTTAGCTTCTTCATGCTGCGATAATCAGCTATCGGTTTTTGTAGCATTAATGTCGACTTTTAACCATTTGAAATCTAATTATTAAGTTTCGAAAGTAAAAATGTCAACTACAATCAACAATTTGACGAAGGATGAGTTGATGTTGATAGTAAGAAAAGCGTTCATAGTTCATACGATACGAATGAATCAAGAACTCATGATATCTTTATATGAAAATTTCCCTTGTAATCAATTTATGTCTTCAAATGTTAGAAAGGTCATACATCAAAAGTTGCAACTCTGAGAGATAAAACTTGCAACATTGAACATGAACTTCTTGTTATACATTATACATTTCTGTGGATGTAGTTTTAGTTCCCATTTGTCATATATTATTGTCATTCTTTCTGTTATATGTAGTTGATTGCCCTATATATCACTTGTTTGTTTGCATTTTGTGGTTAAAAATGATTGTATTTTTATTTAACTAAAACCCNATTTTGTGGTTAAAAATGATTGTATTTTTATTTAACTAAAACCCAACTACTCAACGTACTTATGCAGTATGTTCAATGTTTACATATATGTTTTACTGCTTTTCGATATTCAGCATCATGTAAAATGATATTTGTTTGGACGGAACTTATTTGATTTAAATTATTAGTATTTACACATATTATACATACTTTCTTTCGTTCAAGGACAGAAGTTCGAATTCCATAAACCGTAGATTTTACAATGAAAGGCAATAGAAACGCGATCGACATGATTATGTTGTATATAGATAGCAATAAAAAAGATACGCAGTTTTGAGGTATAGTGAAGGTTATTATATTAGTTAGTTTAGTTATTACGCTGAACCTCTTACTTCCTCACACGTGCCGCCCTTAGCCCTAGGCCCCAGGTTGAAAAATATGTTGTTGTTGATGGAAATTAGGTATGAAATGAATATGAATGAGAATAGTCAATCATCCAGCCAGTACATGTACAAGGTAAATGATGAAAGAAAGAGAAGAATCTCACCTTTTTTAAAGAAAATGCCAATCATCCAATCAGTATACTATTATTTATGTAATTAATGTATCATGTTTTAAATATTATTTTTACGCGATTAGGTAACTCATGTATACTGCGTTCCATTTTTGCACAAAGTATGCATTGTGTACTGTGTAGGCTTTTTACGTGCAAGATGGTTAATTGAGGATAATTTTAACAAATATTGAATGTACAAGTACAGTTGTATTGACCTTTTGACAATATTAATACAAAATATAAATATTTTATGGTATTACTTGAAGTAAAATAGATCGGCATAGACTGGACATAAAATAGAATGAGTAAGGGTATAAATAATGTATCAGTTATACAAGAGTTTCATAGTTTTGAGACACTATTACACATAACTTTTAGCATATCAAACAACTTTTCGTGTCTGGCTAAATAAAATGACGCACAACGTAAGGTCAATTTCCTATTCTATATCCTACTATGTAATGAAACATGTTACACCAAAGTATGCCAATCCGTTTTAAATTGGTCTCATATTCTTGACAGATGGGATGGGGGCCCTACACTCATGGGTAGCAAGATTTCTCACACGCAAACAACATTCATGAACGTTATATGGGTAGGGATCTATATAATTGATTTGCGTTTGGGTCGTGTCACCTCGATAAAACTAGAATAGTGTAAAGCTTGTTATTCCATGGTATTCAGATTAGAGAAAGAAAAACAACATTAAGCCTCTATATTTATTGTTCATCAAAAGCACATGAAAATGAGAACTCAATATCTTAAAGATGACTTTTCTTTTACTATTCTAACATAGAAGATAAAAAGAACACATACATACTACCAATACATCTATATCCTTCCACGAAAATATTGAAAATGTATACAAAAAACACAAATAAATGTAGGTAGGCATTATCTTAGTATTTGGTTCTACTCGCTTGCATGCTGTCGCTACACAAGAAAGAAGAAATTATCCAAATGTGAAAAATAAGACTTTCCTGTTATGACCGTTTCATTGCATGTTTTAGAACAAACCATTTTACTTAGCTCTCTGCTTCCAAGTTGCTACTATGCAGCTATGTAGGCTTGGCTAATTTTACCATTAGAAATTTTATTATTGTATTTTAACAACGTTTTAAAGTTTAACAATGGCGAATAATTCGCATTTTACAATTTTACTCGCATATTTTGCCCTGCTTTATATTGGAGTTTATGGGGACCTTCGAACTACGACATTTTTCGGAGGAAAAACCTACAAATGGACACATAACACAAAATTACCGTCGGGAATGGAGGTGAGCTGGATTGATTCAGATCCTGAGTTCATTACTTTTGCAATGAAAGGACCGGAGAAGGGATACATCTCCATCGGGTTTTCACCTAGTGGAGGAATGGCAGGAGCGGACATGTTCGTTGGTTGGGTTGATTCCAATGGAATGGGGCATCTTTTGGTAAGAATTGTTGTATTTATTGACTTCATATTGATGTTGGGTCAAAGAATTTAATCACAGACCATCTTTATCTTTAAGGACATGCACGGAACCCACAATGGCATGCCAATTCTAGACAAAATTCAGGATCTTGAACTTCTTGGGGCAAAAGAAGACGATACTGGGACATTGATCATCTTTAAGAGAAAATGGGATACTTGTGACGACGAAGACTTTCCAATTGGAGTACCTAATTGATTTTCACTTAGCTTACACAACTTACATTAGCGTAGAGTCCTTTTATTGCTATAATTTTAACTATTGTATTTTGTATGAATCTTTAGGAGGATACCATGCGCTTGATTTGGGCAACAGGTCCCACTGACCCAAGCCATACACCTAAAGGTTACTCGCCTTTGTATCACGGCAATGATGTCTTGAAACGAGGCGTGAAGAGTACTTTCATGAAAGTGCTTCCGAGCCACAAAAAGTTCCCTGACGAGGAAGATGTCTACCCTGCACATGTTTTTCATGCGGATTTGACCGTTACAAATGTAACGTTGTAAATTATAGCAAAACATTTTACTTGTAATTGCAAGGAGTTTTCTCTAAATTGTAAAATTATTATTGCTTCACTTTCCTTTAGGTAACAGTTCCGAAGGCTGAAACTTACTACCACTGTAAAATTCTCAAGTTCCCTAAACTTACATCAAAACATCACATAATTGCTGTGAGTAATATTTTTATAATTTCCATAAAACACGCTGGTTTGGCTGTTGTAGAGTAATTCAACCAACTAGACAATGAAATGATCTTATTCCGTTTCAGCATCGACCTCTCATTGCCCCACCAAGTATTCCGCATATACATCACATCAATGTATACAAATGTCATATTCCAGAAATATTGAGAATAAAAGCTGGAGACATTTTTGAGAAATATTTGGATCACCCTGGTGGAGATTGTTACACAGAGGAATCCCCGCGGGAATGGACCGAATATTGCTTTGAATTCAGAATAGCTATTGGAGTTGGAAGCGAAGGTAAAACCCATATAGATCTATACATCGCCAGGGTATGTTAGCGCTGTACTTTACTTTATTTAGGAGGAGTAAAAAGTGAAATGGAGATTTATAAAAAACATGACCTGTCCAATTTTAGGTGATATACTCCCAGAGCATATTGGTGATGTAATAGGAGATACGGATGGGCCCACATATTACCGCATTGAAGTTCATTACGAAAATCCTCAAGGAAAACAATGTAATAATTCTTGTAAAAAACTATTTACAACATGTTTTAAACCATGTAACTTGATTTCATCAGCAAATGAATGCGTTATTATATACTATTTCTTTTAGTGATTGACAATTCCGGAATAAGAGTTTTCTACACCTCAGTGTTGAGGGAATACGAGATGGGAGTGTTGTTTGCAGGTCATCGAAGAACACCATTCCTTACAATTCCACCACACCAAAAGGAGTATACTACATATGGATTTTGTGGGGCAGAATGCACCAGCAGGGTATTTAGCTTCGTACAAAAGGGACAAAGAAAGTCATTTGGTATTAATTTTGTGAATGTTTGTCATAGGGTTTTCCAAAGGATGGTATCAAAATCATCTCCGTGCTTCTTCATGCTCATTTAACAGGTCGAAAAATTATCTTAAGACATATTCGGAATGGGAAGGAGCTTCCACCAATAGCGCAAGACAACCATGTAGACTTCAATTACCAACATTATCGCATGCTCAAGAAGGAAGTCACAGTTCTTCCTGGAGATGAACTCATAACTGCATGTACTTTTGACACGGAAAAGAATTCTACATTTGTTTATGTATGCATCTTACAGAATCTTGTTAAAGATTTATTTTAGCACAATCATAGCCAAATTGTTACATGGTTTAAAAGTATAATATAATTTTATCTCAGGGGGGTTTGTCAACGAGAAGAGAAATGTGCGAATCTTTCATTGTATTCTACCCAAAGACGACCTTGATTGATTGTCGAAGTCAGCCCGAATACTACACGTACTTTGGAGCTATCGGTGTCCAAAATGCGACAGGGAAAATGTTGAATGATCTTCACTTACCTTTTAATTCTCGGAAGCTTCCAATGTATGTTGTTTGAAAAAGCGATACATGTATTATTTTACAACAATATGTATTTGCTACAAAGGAATGTTTATTTTTAGTGCAATGCAAGACAATGCATTGGCTGATGATTCAATGGTGATAGAAAATGGTCGAACGAATGAACTCGACCACGATATCTTCCGTGAGATTGTGATCACTCACCCAAAGGAACTGGAGGGTTTTGATGTTCATGACTACATGATGAACCTAAACTGGTATGATACAGAGTTTGTTAAGTCGGTGGAAGAAAGGAGAAAGTCGGGCTATCATTACATGCATTGCTCTGCTCCTGGAGGAAAAAAGATTCTTACTTCGGTATGTTGTAAACTAAATTCCTCTTATTTAAAGTTAACATATTTTAGGGTTGTGCTCGAGCTTCATGCATTTTTGTTGAATTGCAGAGAGACGCATATCCATTCCCTGTTTACGAGCCATATGAAGCTCCACCGAAACTTTGTCTATCATCTGGCTCTACAGTTGCAAAACCTTCAAACAGTTTGGTCCTAGACATGTTGATTTGTGCTGCAGTCTTGTGGTTTGCAAATATTCGCTGATAACTACAAACCTCATTTTACGTTCTTTGACTTAAACATTATAAAATTATACAAAGTCTACTAGAGGCGATTAAATATAAAACCTTAGAGTTTAGTCGTTCCGAGGGGTCACACTTCGTTAAGTAAATAATAATTCAAGTCTAAAAAATGTGATATTTTGATTCGGTAAATACCATAACGTTCCATTATCGTACTACATACACGTACTGCTCTTATTGGAATGAATTTTAAATGTATTTTTAATTTTCGAAATGAATCTAGTTATTTCTTTGTGAGTGCTGATGCACGCTTTCTTACAGTTTCCGCAATAAAAAAAGTACACTCATCGTACCTGATTCAAATTAAAGAGTAAGGAGATGGTATTTTATTCTTTTAAATGCAATTTCATACTGCTTTTGGGTACTGCCAAATAAATATTCGTCTACTATGCAGTGTGTTTATAATGATCACAAGTGATAAGTGATTCATACGAATTGATACTGAACTCGCAGCCTCATACTCATAAACTTGTAGGACTATAGAGCGTTTTAAAAACTGGAATATTAGATGCACACAGTAGTAGATGATTTTTTTATTATAACAACAAACTGAAACAGTTCAGCAGTTTGAATTAAGAATTTAAATTACTTCAAGGTGTTAAAAATATTAAAATGTATTAATTAACGGTGGATTTATAATTAGTCAATTCTCTTTCCTGATACATTGCACCCGCAGAACTAAATTCATAAGCTTATTTGACGCAAACAATGTGGTTAGATATTCGTTATAGTGTGGTACATGAGTAGATGTACATGACTCTACAGTAAAATGCCTACAGTACATCCTATCTCTATATCATCGTTGTTCGTTGTCTACATTACATACACCCTATTCTGTTTACGTAAAAATGTATATGAAGCATATAAGAGTCCACTCATGAGACATTCCTCTCAGGACAGAATGTATTGCGGATTGCGGCCAACATTCATTGTGGAACTTCTACACTTTTACAAATTCTGAAGATAATATAATTAAGTTTCATCAACTTCCATTAAGTATTTCAATGATGTAAATGCACCAACTTAGAAATAAAAAATTTAGAATACCCTTTACAATGGATGTGATACGCCTAGAAGCAGCTGAGCTGAACAAGTTAGTATGTAACTATTGAAGTCATTTCAAAGCTCTGGTATGCAAGAAACTGGGCTATTTCGCATTTCAGTCTTAATTTGCTCTTTTAATTTCTCGTGTAAGAGACTCTTAAGTGAGTCTCGCAAGTTAATCCAAAGATAAAATCCTGATTGCATTCGTTCTCAGAAACTGGGACGTAACATATCACTTCATTTTTTAAATGTACGCTGACGGTGCATGTGTGCATTGTGCATGTTTGCCAATTTAGTAGCATTTTAATTTTTTTAATACGCAATTTATATTATGAGAATGACAGATGCAGATGGTCACTACTGACAGGTCAAAACACTGGATGAAAGATACGTAGCATAAAAGCAACGATGTATAGGTATCTTTTCGCATCTTGAAGTTTTTAATTTCATTCAACATGATTTGTTAACTGATGACAAACAAACTTTGTTAATCATCATTATAAATAATTTTAAAAATGTGGGTAGGCTACAAATTAAGCATGGCACTTACTGAATACAAAGGAATATAAGTATAATATACGTATAACTTTCATTAATTCTGACCAAAATACCCTTCATTTAAAAGTAATGCAGCATTTATGTATTAGTTATATAGCTTCGTCGTCCTCTTATATAGTATTTATTTATCCATATTCATATTTGTTATTATGATCCTTACTCAAGTCCTTTGTTAAAACAATTAAGATCAACATCATATATCATACTCAGATAATATGATATTATTTATAAAAATTATTACTCAAAACCGGGCACAATTCATGTGTGATGCATTGTAAGTACATATACATAAATATAAACATTAATATAGAGAGTTCAGTAAAGGTATACATAACGTTTGTAACTAATACAAACTTTCGATTACTTTTTTTTAAGATGAAATTAAGTAGCACAATAATATCAACACATTTATCATACGTGTACGTCCGGGTAAAGAATTTATACTGTACATCGTAGTAATCTTAAAGTTAATCATAGTAATCGTGATTAACGTAAGGTTAATTAACCAGGCGTGTTGTTACAATTTAATTATTGTTACATACGTATTTATATATTAAGATCAGGCAGACATACCACCGTACATACAGAAACAAATATTTTCTATACACTTTCTACAAGATTTTGATCCTCTGTCAGTCGTATATATGTTTGTAAGTAATAAGTGTGTAACAGTAGTTATAATTATGAAAGTGTCATAATTCCGTATAAATAATACACAGTCCTTTAATTCCTTTACAACAAAAAGAAATGTGGCTACAATTTACCAGCTAATTTTAAACAGTCACAGAGGAAAACAAAGTCGTTATACTTTTCATCTTTCTAACTACATCATATAACATCATATAAAAATATATTTAAAAATGACTCAATAAAGGACATTCTTCTTCTCTTTATAAATGCTCCCATCATTTCCATTTCATCCCTTAAAAACCAAAAACTGCTAAAACTACGACTATGTCGTAATACATGTATATATTTTGTAGAAACATGCATGTACAAAAGGAAAAGATGTACAATGTACAGAGAAAAGTTTGGAGAAGTTTTTTGTTTTGTTTTTGAACTGGAAACCTATTATTACCCACACACTCTGTTGGCTTCCTCCACACTTTGTACATTTTTGCATTAATTAATATTTTTAAAAATTAATTGTAAAATGAGAGTAAAAAAATATCAGTCTGAAATCCAAAATCCTCAACAAAACATAACTTCTCATGAGACACTGCACGAAAGTACAAAACGAGCCGAACAGAACACGGAATAAAAAGTAAGAACAAAATACATTTGTTAGCATAATTTGCAATTTGCATTATTAAACACTTTTTAAACTTCTTTCTTTCCAAGTTTCTGACCAACTTTCCCTTTTTTGTCAGAGTGTGTAGAATTATAGCAGGCAGTAAAAGTTTCAACTTTTCACTGGAACTTTTCGAAAATTCCAGCTCATTCCATGCACCTATATAAATCTACTTACAAGATGTAAGAATGTTAAGTTCAAAGTTTGTATGACCACTCAAAAGTGAAAGAGTTGAAAATAAAATTCCCTTCTTTCCGTGTTCTTCTTGTAGTTTTCTGACATTGAGTGAGTACTTTCACAAGTTGCTCTCATGCTTTCCAACTATTCCAATGAAATTTTTTTTCTGTGAAACTATCCCAACTCTTCTGAGACGTAATCAAATTAGTTACTAAAACGAACAAATTGTCCTTGAGTTAAATGGTTTGTAACCTAATGCTATTTATAAATTTAATTACACATTAAAAATCTATTTACTATATACTATAATTTAATACTACTGAAGTTTAGTCTAGCTAAATGAAAATACTTTTCCTATCATGGATACGATTATCGGGCTAAATAATTTAAACACTGCGATAGCACTGCTAGTATCACCACCATGTCCACTACTGTTCACCGTCGTCTTTCTCACATCCAAGTCAGACGGCTTTCTCGTGGTGGTTGTTCTCACAGTCGAAGTTGTGGTTGTTGTTGTTGTCGTCGTTGGTATTGTGAATGGTATAGGAGGTCCTTCGTTGATGTAGGGTGGCTGAGGTGGTGGAGCAAAATCAAGATCACCACCTCCAATAGTTGGTCTGTTATTGCTAGTTGGATTGAAGTTGGGTCCAATATTCCAGTTTCTAATATTTCCATCACCGTCATCATCATCATCGTCATCCTCGTCTTCATCTTCATCCCCATCATTTCCACCATAGGTCGAACCTGAATGAGAAGTGAGGATAGGAGGAGGAGGTCGGGCTGGAAACCTGGGTCGGGATCCGGGTTGATTGAAATTGGTTGTGGAAGAAGGTGGAATAATGGGAGGTCTCCTATCTTGTTTAATTCTACCACTGGGGTCGTCATCATCTCCTTCTTCAAGATCGTCAGGAATTTCCCCAGAGCCAGAGCCTAACACACTTCCACTTCCTTCAAAATCTAGCTCTTCTGCTATAAATTTTCAGTAGAGGAAATCAATTCATTTACATAAAAGCTTTTTTTTAGAATGACTGGGTTTTAGTAAAAAGTAGACAAAATGTATTTAAATCACTTACGTATATCCTGAACCCATTGAACATCCAGACCATTATAAGAAGCCCTAAGCTTATCCGTTATCAATTGCAAAATGAGAACTTGTTCAGCAACCAATATATTTGGTGGTCCCTTCCCAGGCGGAAGTCCTACTTCACTCTCCTCTGCACTCTTATTCCTATCCGGTCTTATAGCAGCAGAGCCATTCCAACACAGTTGGGAAGAGTAATCCTTTGAGATCCCATTACAGACTTGACGTGGTAAAACATTCCATAGCGTCTTTGACTTCTTCACCTTATTCTTAATCTCTTTCAAGAGCTTCTCCAAGGATTTACTTGGTTGAGTATCATCATGATGTGAAGAATGACCACGAACATCTCCATGTCTATCAGCCTGCATCATTTCGTTGTCACCCTTATCATTATGTACATCCATATCATCATCATCCGCATCAATAGTATCACTTTCTTTCGCTTGTTTGAGTGGCAGTGGTGGCACATCTCGTCTGTGAAAGCTTCTCGTCGCGGATTTCAGCTTGGGTTTACCACACTTGGCAAACACGGCTTGACTCAAGTCTGTTCCAGACTCTTGAAAGTTCATGATAGCTTCTGAGATCTTAATATGAATGGGCTCCACCACAGCTTCCACATTATACGGGCCCAGCAGTCTGTCCAAAATGCCTTCCAGAGCACTCGTGAACTCTGTCCATGGTTTATTCATGGAGGCTGTGGAGAGCAAGCATTTAGTGGTGACGCTGGTGCACAAAGGTAAACATGGCTTGAATGCTCGCTGCTCAGCACAAACAGGACAGTGAACCATTTGTGAGAGGGAGAGTAAGCAGTCCTGAGGAACTTTTATCTGAAATGTTTAAACAAAATGTCAACATCAGAATTTCCTTCGTCTGGTCTCTGTCTTCAGTTTGGACTTGAATGTATGAAATATGTATATGGAATAGACATGTTATATTCATGCTATGAAATACTATACCTTTTGTAAATTTGTTAGAACTCTATCCGCTTCTGCTAGGCCTTGGGCCAAGGCCCTCGTCGCGACAAATGATCGTCGAAGACTAGAAACAATTTGTCTGTGCAAATCCCCTCCTTGTTTCTCACTCACCACAATTGTAGCGCAAGATAAGTAGGCATCATCAAAATCATACTGGGCATTCAATACTTCAAACATTTTTCGCGTCAAAATGGCGAAAAACTCGTTGAGTTTTGCTTCCAAAGAATCTCTACCCGTGTCATAGTAAGTTTCTAGAGTTGTGAAGAGAGCGTGGAATATTGGGGCGTGTTGAATGTATAGCATACCATACCTACAATGACATTATAATGATTAAACATAACTATCAAGTTCTGTTAGATACAAGTCTAACTGACCAAGCAGCAATCTACATTCATAAATGAAATCTAAAAGTTTATATAAAATTGCTTACGTTCGCTCAAACATAGCATGAAAAGAGCCATGCGCCCGAGTCAATAGATCCTTGAACGTGACATCAAACTTTTTCTTCCGCTCCTTGAAAATTTCTGCTGAAGAAGCCAGCTTTGGACCCATCCATTTCTCATTAAACATAGAGGCAATCTCATTTTTCTGTGTCACCGTGTCAAACGATCTGCAACACTTGACACCTTTCTGTCCCGTTTGTCCTAAGGGGCATCCGCTAATACTCTCAAGATCTAGTGACGAGTTCCTCTGCTCGTTTGATGCTACAAGACCAGCGGCATGAAGAGGTGATTGATCCCACCAGGGGTATGTGAATCCCTTGTTTTTTATCACATGCCCTATCCCACCACATTCTCCACTGTTCGCATTATTCCTGCTCCCAGGTCCCTTGGCGGCATTGACTAACGTTATTGACGAAGGGCTTGAGAGTAGGTACAATATTGAGATGAATACGCAGAGTGACATGCTACTCTGCTTTCGCCAAGACGAGAGCCACAGCATGTATGATGACTTTTTCTTTGGATTGTAATGAAGGTGTGGAAACTGATGATGTGATCCATTTTTCGAGCTGGATTGTGTGAGATGATGATTGGATTTATGCATTGCGAACTTATTGTGCGATTTCGAATGTTCAATTTGTAAAACGGAAGGACGGACGAGAAATTAACTGACTGTCATGAAGAAGATGATTGTCCAAACAAGATGAAAATATCGGTACGGCTGCACACGGGAATCCCAGACAAGGAAAAGATGCTAATAATTATAACCTAGTAAAGTAGATGACACGTTTGGAAGTATTACCGATATCACAACAACTTCCGGTCGTTACATTTATTTTCCTATGGTGTTGGCAACTGCAGTAACAGAAAAATGAGGATAGTCTTTATGACACTCCGTCTTTGTTCCATCTTTCTCTACTTAAGTTTCACAAGAAACACTCACAAAATACTATGTAACACTTTTTGACAAGGCAAAGTCCGCCGTAGCGCTATTGTTTTGTCACAAAATGAATTTGCGACTAGAGGAGCTATACTCCTCCTTCCTCTCTTCTTGTTTTCCAGCTTAATTCTTCCGGCTGTATTTTCATGTTCCAACTCCAGAACACTTCATATTATTATGATAATAAGATTTTTTCGCACGACACAACGAGTTAAGGAAGTCGTTAAATCCGTATCACATCACACACACACGACGGTATCCACAGAGTTGACACCTCACAAATTTCATGTGTTCACATGCATTATCGCTTGCTTTGCTGGATATGTTCCAAAAACTTGCGTGTTTACAAAACAAGAATGATCAGTTATTCTTTTGATAAAACGCTGTCACACCGTAGATTGGGGTTCCTTCCTATGAAAATAAAAAACATATTATGTGATATCAGCTTCCTATCAAAATACGACAAAAATGTATACACATTACACACATGCACTTCAGACTCAGACTTCAGACAAAAAATATGCGTAGTACAAAAATGTACTCATTTCCAACTTCATCTCTGACTCTGAAGAGCTATATATCTCTACTCTAATTCCACTCCACAGCAGCACGAGTACTTTTATATAGTAAGAGCATGCAAGGAAAGGATGATATTCACATCGTATCATTTCCCAAAGTCAGGATTTGAGATATAAATAAATACAACTTGACAAGTAGAAACATTATTTTTTACACTCCTGTTATCTCTTTAATGGTGTGTAAAAAACTGGAGATTATGTGATAATCTCAGAGAGAAAGGAATGAGTGCAGAAGCCCAAAAGTGAGAAATGTGTGTTGCGATGATATGGTTTTAAAGCATAATGCTTTGTTGTTATTGCCTTCATCTGCTTCATAGTTTCATTTTCATACATTCAAGTTCTGATCCTACACACATACACATTCACACTCTTACTCAAAGAGCTCATTATGAGGACATGTGTGTGCGTGCATGTGAGTTTAACAGAAATAGGAGCTTTTTCTTCGTCTTCATTTATTTTATCCTTATTGTTATTTGTTATGCTTTTCACCTGGTTTATGTAAATTAGCCATTCACTTTCTTGAAATGTTTAACTATGCCCCGTGTAAATATTTAAGTGAGTTGATGAATGAAGTCAGTTCATCGAGTTCATATAATGCAAGAGGAAACACTTAACCTCACACTTCATGATGTTATAACATGTTACGTGCTATAAAATAAATTGGAAAGAGTGAGTGAGTACAACTAAGACAGATGAAGAACATAAGACACTGTCCTCGACTGGATGTATATATATGTATGAAGAGTGCACATGGTTTTCGTTTTTCTCCTTGAACTCTTTATTTTTCTCCTTGTCAAAGAAGGAGATATGTCTTGCGGTGGAGGAAAAGCAAAACAAGAGGTTCATCACACTATACTGGAAGCACTTTACATGATTAATTTTACTCATGTCTTATCTTCCTCACTCCACTTTCTTTTCGTGTGTTTATCTTCCGCCTACATGTTTTGTATATTTGATATATATTTTCCTACTTAGCTACTATACTTTCTTGGCACTAGTCTTGCTAAACACGTGCATTACCAAAATTAATGAAATCTATTATGGACAGATTTGATAAATAAGTTGTTTGCTTACTTTTTGCATGTAGTATAGAGGTACGAACCTCTCAAAAAATTGCCTCAAATAGAACAACTTTTTAATAGAGTTTTCCATTCTACACCTGTGTTTACTATTAGGGAGCAAAATAATAGAGAACCGCTTAGGTCTACAAAAGGTTTCATAGTTTTACAACATAGTTTATATGCCTTCATTGTCACCGGAGCGGGGAGGCAAATTAAATAAGAAAGTTTTATTGTTGGGAACAGGACAGGTGACAGGAGACCGACGTAAAGTAACTTTTTGAGTAAAGTACTATAATACTATTTTTCTCAGCCTTTTCCTTTCCTACCTTTATTGCAAGTAATGTTTTCCATGATGACTATGATGATTTACAGCATGACAAAAAGGGGAAATTCAACGGAACTGAGTGAAAAACGAGACGGGAGAGAGGAACACATGAATGTGTATGCCTCAGGACGTACTGTGTAAACTGACCAGAAAAAATTGTAATGCTGAGAGAGGAAGCACACAGAATGGGGATTGAAGGGATAATTGAGAGCCTTGCTGAGTGCAATGTCCATATACTTTTATATGTACAACACAAATTTGTAACGTATCAAATGTGGATCTATACCAACTACCTATACTACATCCAATATCCATACATAAGTCAAAAAGGGTCCATTTACTTTGAGTCCATGAAGATAAATAACACACTAGACCAGAGAGAGTAACGTGGACGGGAGACCTTTTTTGCTATCTACCTCTTTTATACGGTGGATAGATAAAGTAGGTTGTAAAAGAGCAATGGAGTTTTATACCTCAGGAAAGAATGAATCTGTGTGTTTCATTGCTAGCATGAAGACTATAAGAGAACGAAAATGAAACTCAAGTGGACCTTTAAGGCTATTTGGACAACTGGCTCGCGCTATGTTCACTCTTATTGTGTTGTCCCAAGTAAAAGCTTGTGGAAGGCAAATGCTCATGATGATGATATTGATTATGGTTGACTTTTATTTTTTTGTCTCCTTCCGTCTTCTATATACGACATCGACATATAGGTATGTGATTGTGATTGTACGTGAATGGGTTTCCGCTCCTACCCAATTCAAAGCAAATATAAGATATTATTATGCGTTGTATAAAGAGCTATATTGGATGCCAAACTACATGTCATGAACTTTCCAGGCAAAATAATAATAGAGGCTAGAGGATCTCTAAAATGCTCTCTATATTTTTATTTTGCGTGGATGTCGATTCTACATATTATGTACATACACATACAAATAATATATGTGTTCCTCTGTCGCTCACTTCCAAGGTGGATGGAGAGTAAAATTGTGATATGAGAAGGTAGTAAAAATAAAAAGGGATCTAAAAACCAAATCCGGCTTTATGACAACTATTCCATTTCATGTCCGCCCTTACAATATCATTCCTTAACTCACCAGCGAGAGCTCAAGTCAAGTAAGTAAAATCACCATTGCCTTTGCAATGCATTCACTTCACGATGTGATTCTTGAACGTGCGTAGGATTTTTCTCACACACATGTCTTCACATATATAATACAAACACTTTCATATAATATACCCGTCCTCATCCTTATCTTGGCCTTTGCGTTCTGACGATAGGATCTCTCCTATCTGCCTGTTGGTGAACCTGGATATTATTTATGCATACCGAATACCAATACAGAAAAACTTTTTCTTTTTCCCATTCCCTCAAACAAAGAAGACGGTTCATGAAGAAACAAAATACCAATGATATTGAATACGTAATGACATGACATACGCAACGCAACACTCACAAAATATGTAAAGGGCACTCACACCAGGAGACACGGGTGAAATAACGTGTGTGTATGTTGCTCCTCTCAAGGAAGAAGAATATTATTGAACACAAGATGCACAAAAGATGTTTGCAATTTTCTTTACCAACTCCGTCCTTTTCTTGATTCTCCTTTAATCCAAATAATGTTGAGGGAGGAGAAAATCACAGACACAAAATGGAAGAAAAAGTATTTTTTGATTTGCTTCTGCTCAAATGAAATATTTCCACCAACTTTTCTTTTCTTAGAAACTTGAACTTGCGATTTACTATATTATTCTTTTTCACATGTGAGAAAGGAGAAAAAGTTCTGAAAAATCCTAAAATGTTACATGACACGTACGTAGGAAGAGAACACAGTGTCTGACTTTGACACACGGAGGAATGCGTATGTCGAGTGGAGTAGAGAGAGAGAAACTATTTTACAACAATAATATTATTCACATTGTATATCAGAATCGGAGAGAGAGAGAAAAAAAATAATCTTACACTTTGTACCAATAGTTTGGATGGTTCTTGAGGAACCAAGTAAAAGATGCAATGCAATAAATTCCCATCCACTAGAGCCTAGTATTAGAAACGGAGAAGAAGAATATCTTGTAGTGTGTCGTTCTCAAGAGAATTCTCTCTGCGAGTGAGTGTGTATGAGTTGTGAGTGAGGGCGAAAGAAAAAGGCTCAAAATCGAATACATAATACTTTTGTGTGTGTGTGTTCTCTATGTGTACCAATCCATACTCCACTTCTACTACAAACATTACACATCCATCCATCATCCTATTTTCCTCGTCTTGATTCTCCTGTCTCTCTGCTTCTGCTGCCTCTGTTCTGTTGTTGCTGCTGGAGGATCGGTCGGAGGAATGAAATGAAATCCTAGCATCAGTATTAGCACATAAGAGCTCTAGTCTAGCCTAGGCCTAGCTCACTCACTCTTACTACTCTCTCCACTATTATTACTAGATACTTATAGATACCTATGTTGCATATGTACTTTTTGCTCCGTTCTATAAACATTCATTCGACATGGGAAAAAACTAGCTATAAGCTAAAACCTTTTTGTACACAATGCTCAGGGATGGATGTAAGCAAAGCTTGGAAGCTTAACCAGAAAAGATCCTTTTTAACCCTCATACAAGCAGGTCGGATTGGATTGCATTTGCATTTAACGTACACACATACATATATATAGATAGAGGAACATACTTTGTATTATCCACCGTATATTACAAATACACTATATAAGTTCATCATTCCATCCGCTCTTTTCC
The DNA here is from genome assembly GCA_036850725.1 of Orchesella villosa. NCBI lineage: Eukaryota > Metazoa > Arthropoda > Collembola > Entomobryomorpha > Orchesellidae > Orchesella > Orchesella villosa. Next base: position 8,597 of record JAANSM010000308.1, on the reverse strand, counting down.
TTCTCTCCTTCCTTTCCGTATTTTTACTTTGTATGCAAACATAGGTACATGTTGAGGAATAAGGAACTATGTGTACAAATGTATTACACAGCCCACACCATTTATTATATAGGTATGTAGAGGCATTATAAAAGCAAACTATTTTCACGTCATGTCTCATGCATTCATTTTCTCATCCACTTCTTTCTGTGTGAACAAGAAAGCTTTCCCTTGCTACCCTATTCCCTGCTGCCCAATTTATCGTAAAGAAATCCAACAGAGACTCAAACTCGAATGCATTAATACATACTGAAATGCTATGATAGTTCGAACTTCGAACATATAATAATATACGTACATACATATATATACGATTATTCCATGCACACACAAACAATATGTCTTATGTCTCTACAAGCTTTACTTCTAGATCGGTACCTACTGCATTCCCTCTAGAGCAAGACTCCAGAAGAGCTGGTGTAGTTATAGAGTCTCTAAAATCCTACCCTTGTCATGTCACAATATAATAAAACAGTAAAAAGCTGAATGTGAAATGAAATGCATATAAGCATTCGCTCGCGCTGCTCGCTCCTCATCTTGTCATAGAAGTAATATAATATTGGTGAACCGAAAGACATACAGAAAAGTTTTCCCTTTGAAATCGTGTCTGGGCATATGAGACTTCATCATCCCAAAAAAAGCAAGTCTAAACTCTAAACCGATATTTTGTAGAATTTTTTGGGTAAATAACATTATGATGGGGGCTAGAAAAAAGGGATTCATCAGAGGTTGTTAGTTTGTTTCATTGCACTTGCTAAATGCGCCCCGGTTACGTGTACACTTGAGTATGCATGAACGAAGAGGAAAACGATGGGATGATGATTAACTACTGGATGAGGATAGGGACCTGTAAGCCACCTCCATAAAAGAATAAAATCTTCCCAAAAAAACCGTATCCAGTTCTACCATGAAACGACGGTAAAATTAGTGATGATGCTGCACTTTTATCGAAAATGTGTGCATGATGGAAATACAGAATGGAGTAATAAAAACGGGAGAAATGGTAAGTGCTTGGAAAGGAATTAATACGAAAAATACTGCATATTGGAGATTAGGTTGAAGTCCTTTTTACACAACTTGGATTTAGTTCCGCTCCTAAAAATCTGGAGCAAAAAACGGAAGTGCAAGCAAAAGAGAGAATGCTATACTAACGGGAGGCAGCTAAAGCGTTTTAATTTTTTGTGCATCTTCTTTTTCTGTTGGGAGACGGATAAGACGAAGACGAAGTGGCTGTGAATGAGATTGAACACGCGCAAGAAGGCATTCAACAGTGCAAGTGAAAAGGGCATAAGAAAAGGATATGATAGCGTTTTTTTTCTAAAGGAAGGAAGACGGAAGGAAAAAACGGAGTTTGTTACAAAGAAAGAGAGAAAGAGAAGGCGTACTGGCGCAGGATAAACAATTTTTAATGCATGATATCCTATAGGTATCGTACTTTTTTTGGGGTAAATGCTCTCATTTCGGATTCAGGGTAAGAAAGAGAGATGAAAGCCCAAAAATAAATTTCTTTAGATGGATCCTACATATGGGGAGCAAGAGGGAAAGAGTATAAATGAGCTGGTTCATGATAGTAGCGAAAATTGGGAGTGGGTGAGTGATGCCTTTACCGGATGATGATGATAATGGCTATGATGATGACTATAATGATGTGATATGTTATGTGCTGCGGTGGCGTGGCACAGGAACAGTTGTATATACATTTACACACCACCATCACCATTATCATCATTCAGTGGAAAATGTAAAGTTCTTTCTGCTCTGAATCATCATTTTTCTTTCCATAACTTTTCGTGTAATTCTATACCAGCCACAAAATGACGAAGAAAAATCTCTATATTTTCTACCATTTCCATGAAAAAATTCATCCTTGATGAAGATGAGATGGATTCATGAGCATACATCATTTCCTTTGTGTTACATAGCGGTTTCCCTTCAACATATTCATCATGACATCTTTTTAGGTACTTCGTGTTTTTTTTCTTCTTGGTCGTTTCATCATCATCTCGTTTGAATGTTCGGTACCCTATTTCTTCTCCTTATGCATGAATAAATGCTCCGACCATCGTATCGTCCTCCATATTCTCAGTTCAAAGTTTTAATCGTTGAAGATGCACAGAAGCAAACAAGACAAAGTTGTTTTCCTCGTTAGATTTTAACCTACGATTGTTCAACATTGAGAATCATCATCCAACAAATAAACTAGCAACCAAAACTTTTCTTTCTTGAGAAAAAAAATGCAGGTAGAACCAAAAATCAACCTGATGATGAGAAACCTGAACCGACCGAAAAGTAGATGCCATGGATTGGATGGAAGATGGAATGAAGTAGCACATGACACAGCATAGCATGCAATCTACCATCTCTATTCTATCTTATACCTTAGGTCGGTTTTCTTTTTGGAGAAAAAGAAGTGGTTCGGTCTGCGTGATTCATTATTTCATTCAATCCGAACATGTTGGCAGCTCGAGCCTATAAAATACAAGAAGGAGAAATAAGATATACTTTATGCTTATGCATATGCATATAATATAGCTTACATATTATGTAAGTACGTATGTACATCAAAGTACAATCAGAAAATTTAGAAAAATACCAATCCAATTGGATTGCATGATACACGCATGAATAGATATGTGTGTTTGCTATTATCACTTGTGGCAGTAGCAAAAGTGGATTTTATAGGAGCAGTAAATAAAATGAAACTGAAACTCGTCTTGTCTTGATAAATAAAACGAAAAGGGACATGGGTTGGCAGGCAAGGTGTTGAAGAAGTATTTACTCGGAGGATAAACTGCATTTTTAAAACGTGTGACAAAAGATATATGAAAACGATATAAAAAAGGTATAAAAAATTCTTAGAAAGGACTGTAACATATTATATGATAATGTAACGAGAAAGGAGGCTCGTTTTGGATTGCGGTGGTGGTAGTGGTGGCTTAATGGTGAGGAGAGGATGCGGCTCACTCGGTGTCACCATGAATGTGGATCCCCATAAAATAAATATCTAGTGGAGTAGAGGGGCATAGAAATAGAAGTGGATCCACTGCTTTATATACACTTTCAAGGGTTTTAATATAATGTGTACTCTTTCTGCCCTTTTGATTCCTCTAGTGGCCTTTTGTACAAGTGGTTAGTGTTGGTAGTAGCTGGTAGCTGTTGTAGGGAATGGAATGAGTGACTGGACAAAGGGGAGACAGACGTGTCTGAATTCTTTAATGGGTAATACCAAGTCTTTTGTTGTGTCAGCACTGGTGTCAAAGCTAAAGGAGAAAGAAGGACAACAACAACAAAGGAATACAAAAGAGGACATTTCTGTTAAAAAGGTCCAACTTCAAAGTAAAACGTTTAGAAAAGGAAGAAAAATACAGAGGCTAAGAAAAAACTATATTTGTCCTTGGGTTTGCTTATAAATAATGCCTAATTTTCTCAGGCTCGCACATAAGTACTTCTTAAAAGCGCGAGTGATGTGAGAAAGGAATTAGAATCGAAATAGTAGGCGACCAAGAAGAGTTACCAGCTACCAAAAACGATGTTGACGTTGACTACGACATATCAAATGGAATAAAAGGAAAACAAAAGAGGTTCAACCATGAAGATGGTGATAATGATGGTATATTAGATAGTCGAAGTCGCAAGTGTTTAAATTAGAAATTGGACTGGAATTGATGGTGACTAGACAGAAGAAGACCATCTCGACTAAAATCAACAAAGAGCTTTTCCTAGAGGCATCAAAGCTTCTTACTGAAATATTTATAAGCATAATGTGTAATAAGCTAATACGACGCTTCTATATATACTTATTTGAGCTGGACTGGAAGCCGCTTTTACTCTACATGCTTTTTGGGTATCAAATTTGGCAAATGAAGAATATGTCAAAGCAATAATGCAGCTGGCAATCATGGTCGCTTTATATGCTCTACTTGCTGACCAGAAGAAGAAAGGTTCATCTTTTTTTCACACATTTCATCATTAATCAGTCAGTGGTTGAAATGAGGATTTACTTAAAGCACACAAAGTTTGTGTAATGCAATATGGATAACATAAATACTAGCAAGTTCCAAGTAATGAAAATGGGCGGACTAAAAGCTATGCTGTGTTTGTCCTTTTCTCCACGCTCCTTCTTAAACCTCTTTTGTAGAAAAGCTTTCAGTTTTTAAGCCGCATCCCTACCATGTCGTCATGCTATATTTACGATAGAAAGTTGCGAAAATGTAACGGAGCTAAAAATAATGACGCTGACATCAAGATATATTATGCATACGATCCATTTTTAACGCAAAAAAGGGGTACGATGTTTTTGGAAATGGCTAAACTAAAGCCAAAAAGCTTGAAAAGAAACATCATCCTTCCTTCAGCCTTCTATACTTACATGGAAAATCTTTTCTTGGAATGGTGTTTATGGTCCATGATGAAATATGAAATGATAATAAGAAAAAGCGAAAGAAATGCAAGATTATCAGAGAGTTGCTTGAAATTACTATGTATATCCATTTACCAGTCGTGGGAGCTTGCTTTTGTAGGCTCATTCATTCTTTCTGTCAACAAAAACAATCTTGACGAGCTATATTATGAGGATATTATGCACAGCATCAGTTTATCTTGTGTACTTTCATTGCCTACGCTTGCGACTAAACTCATTATCATCATCGTGATGATGATACGATGTCAGCTTTAATATAATGTCCCTAAAATGATTGCTACTATGTATACTCACGCTATCATCCTCAAGATGAAAATATTTTCTCGGAATGAACCTCATCAAAATTTATTACCATGTTCCATAACTTCCGGTATGTTAATAATTCGTATTACTACGTAAACGGTGTATGTGCATAACTCAGTTATTCATAAAAATGAACATATTTTTGTTAGTCCACGCACTCTTCCACCCCCTTCACCACTCACAACCACACGCGCATTCATTAATGTTGGTATGCATATGCAAGGGTAAGGGTACATAATACGTGTGCATGTTTTTTCTCCATGTGCCGTACAAGACACGAGAAATTTGGCATTATTAAAAGCAAATTGGGCTGCGGGGCAAGACAAAAGGAACCGAGGAAGGGAGAAAAAGAGAGCAATTTGAGGAGGAAAATTAGAGTATGTAAAAACGGTTTGTTGTTAAACTGGAATGTTTTTGATGATGTCATTAAGTAATAGAATGTCGGGTGTTTCCTGTAATTTTCAACAGAGAAAGAAAAACGTCTCATCTTCATATTCACCACTCCAGTCACCGCCTCCTACTCTTTCATCCCTCTCTCGCTACTTTGCCTAAAGATCTTTAAAAGTTTATATTACGTAACATGGCATCATGAACAAAAACCCATTTACTCTTTCCCATATACGGATCAACCACGAGGATGTGTTGAGAATGTTGAGATGAAATGAAGAAGATGAGCTCTGGATTCTTCATTTCATCTGGATACAAACAAAACGTTTTTTTTTCTTCAGTCCCTCTAGCTGGAATGGAACTGCGGCTTGTCTCGTCTTCGTTATCGTTTATTGTGATGGCTGCTATGTTTATACAATTTCTGTAGGCACATGTGCTTCCTAGTTGCTACAACCAAAAAAGGATAGAGCTGGGCTGGTTTGGTTCTGGCTCATGGCGTTGTGTATGTGTGTGTGGAGATTTTTGCGATTACTTTTTTTTGTTAGACAAACAATAAAAAACTACAGTTTTTCTCATTTACGTCTTGCTCTCTTTCTTCCTCCTCCTCGTCAAGACGAAGTCGTCATTCACAAAACGTATGTGCCTTATAGAGAATATATGTGGAGAACAACGGCTTATTTCTTTTTCTATATTAAAATGTACACACGAGATTCTTTACGGTCTTCACTAGTTTGAATTGTTGTGGTATATTTTTTCTGTATAATGGATGAAAGTGTAGATGATGTGATGCGGGTATCTTGCAAAAGAATTCGTTCCCTTTTGTTTACTACTAACGAGATTGTCTGACTTAAATATTGCATTTTCTAACAAAGTCTCATTTCGGGGGCTCATGGGCTCATGTGTGTGTCTTGGACCTAAGATGTAATCCCATGTGAAAGAGAAATGTGCGTGAAAAAACGAAGAAAGAGGAGATGTGTGTCTTGTGTGATGTGGTGTTATGTTGGTATTTGTATATTATATCTTATAGTATCCATTCCATACCCATCTGCTGCCGTTGGATGTCTTTGCTCTCACCACCACCAAACTTTTTTACTTTTGCCTCAGATGGAAATGGAATGTGAATGAAAATGAGAAGGCACGAAGGGCAAGCCCGTTTCAAATGATACTTGGTTAAGATTGAAATCTCTTCGTAAAGACTTTACTACTGTCTGTATCTACATTCTACAATAACGGAGAGGCACAGCGTTATGTGTTATGTCTTTCTCAATGCCTGAATGAATCTGCGGAATGGATCAGTTACGTACATGCGTATAATAAATAGATATATATGCTTGCTCAAATGGATGACTTTTTCTTTACAAATTTGAGCACAAAAAAAATTATATGGGTTGGCTTACACAGCTTGTTTTAAAAAGTTTACACAAAACATACAGAAACGAAAAAAATGTTTTTATGGGGAAAGGGGAAACTGAACGCAAAAAAATCCGCATACAAGTAAACTAACATTTCATTTTATGATGCAGAGACTTATTTATTACTGCGGACATGTTGAATAGCTACCACGCGAAAAAATTGTACTTTGTAATGTAATGTAGGAGTACATAGTTTATGTACATAAAAGATGACATGAATGTTATGTTTTACAGTACAAAAGTACAATAAACGTTCACGTTTGAAATCAGCGAAAAAATGTAACAACCAAAAAAACTGGAAGTAAAAGTTAGGCAGACAGTCAGAGAAAGATAACAGAGTAAGTCTTGATAAATTTTGTACAACAAACCAAGAAAGACAAAACTAACGTATCGGGTTCAATTTAATAGTAGATAGATGTGCAACAATAATTATTATCAGCAACAAAAAGGAATGAATGTTATAATGGAAGAGGCAATAGAACATGCCGTCTGCAAATCTTGTCAACTATAAAATAGAATTATTGGCTCATTCCGGTTTGACAATAGAATCAAACGGTTTCAATTTTACTTGCTTGTTTTTTTTTTGCAAAACCAAGGCAGTACTGCGATAACAGAACCGCAAGAGAATGAGTTCACAACTCAAAGTTCAAAGTTGATCTTGATAATGAAGGATGTGCCCGCCCATGCCCAATCACTACTTTCGTCAAGATTCGTTCAAGTGTTTCTGATCCGTTGGTTGATAAACTTTTTTGGAAGCCATCCTGTGAACTATGGTTTTCACTCCTCATGCGGATTGCTTTGTTTGAACTGATGCATTAGCTCCTACGTTTTTGGCAGCTAATATTTCTCAGAGCTCTATCTTGAACCGAAAGCGCAATAAGCAGTCAAGGATTACATAGATAAGATTATAAGTAATCTAAGAACTTCAATACCACAGACAAATTAACATTTGCATGCAAAAACCTTTTAACTTTTAACAGTTTTCGTTCTGTTCCGTCATCTTATGTCTTAATGAGATGCAGCATTATTATCCTCATCATCTATACAGAGACGATCCGAACCTGCAGATTCAGCCTTCAAGTAGCCCCAAAACATTTTTTGCATTCCATTCCATCCAACATCAAACACTTTCCTGGTTTTGGCAAAAGTACAAATGAAATATTTAGAAATACAGACAGTGGACAGTGAATTTGTAATGTTAAATAATGAGATCTAAAAAGTATACATTTAGTCAGGCTGTTTTTTGAACATATTAATGATTCTAACTATTGACTATTGTATTCTTCAACGTAAAATGAGAAATGATAGAACAAACCGAATCATCATCGATTTGTACATCATGTGCGAAGAGAAGTTTTTTCGAAGTTCTATATAATTTATTCGAAGTTTTCTAATTTATTTTTTCGAAGTTTTTTAATTTTTCTATAAAGCTGCTCGTCAATAAGTTACTTATGCTACATAACAATTGAATATCAAGTTGCATTACTTATAATTGTTACATCAAAACGATAGAGTGAAAGTTTGTATGTATTACAGACGTATCATGGTTCAATTAAAATTTCTTGGGTACGTATAGGATTTACAAGGTTTTGTGAGTAGAATAGCATATCTACATAGAACTACTGTTTGTGCTTTCACAATAAGCTATTGCACCCAACTGTGGAATAATTCAAATTAACATCAATTTTAAAATTCATGATTGCTATTATTATGCGTTATGTAACAAAAAATTTCAAATAGTAATAGGCAATTTTCTACCTATCTATTATCTACCCTTTACCTAACGTCAGATTCGATATTCATTCAACTTATTTTTGCCTGCACGAATAGTGTTTTGCCTTGTCCTTGAAACGTAGAATGCTAATAACCTGAACGTTTAACCCGATTGTGGTTGTTTTGGTACTTCACTATTTTCTTTTCAATGTTTTTTTTATCTTTTCAGTGTCAAAGTAGACACACTCTGTTACCAAAAATTGCAGTAAACATTCTAAATAATAACTTGCTAATAACCCAAACGAAAATACTATGCTGCGCTG
>JAANSM010000307.1:0-32322 GCA_036850725.1 Orchesella villosa | reverse complement strand
AATAGTTTGCTTGGGTCTGCCTTCAAGATCAAACATTTTTTCAATGAGATGGGCTGCCAACAAAATGTTATACTAATGCGCATACATTAAGGAATGTACAAAAAACACTGTTCATAACCAAAAATTTATTAATGGTTAGTGAATTTGTTTTATATAAAGCTTGCTTGCTCTCGTTTAGTCGTCAGTTTCAGTACTTGAACTTTGGTTGTCGATGTATTCACATTTTATGTACTTTTCCATTGGACAAGGTAATACTAATTATACAGATACCCCATAAGCAGTGAATGATGCGTGAAAAGTTACAAAAATATTTCTGAAAATACTTCTCAAAATCCTGAGTAAAATTTCGCTAGAAATGGCTCATCACAGTACCTTGCATCGTTAGGTTTGCGATGTATATTTACAAAGCATTCTTTGACAGTTAAGTAGCGCTTCAAATGTAAGAGAAAAGCAGCTGCAATTTTCTATAAAATTTTTTTGAATGTCATTTCAAGATGAGCAGTAATCGATGAGCTTGGATCATTAGTGATACAAAAATAAACTCATAAAAAGTGAAGTAGCTAAGCTATATCTTTTGACGTGTGATGAGAGGAGAGAATACTTTCGTTGCTGCATGTATTGTAAAGGATAATAATAATAACGTATAACTTGTCCTTGCTCTTGAAGAAATCTGCTGTGGAATGTGGTTGATTGACTGTTCTTCAAGTATAAGAGATCTAAGTTGTGGGTAACCGAGGCATATTTATGGAGAAAGTAAAGCCACTGTTAGAACTAGATTTGAGATGTATTGAAAAGTATTTCGCCAATCAAGTGTAGCATTTGATGATGCACTATATATGTGCTTCAACATTGAATGTTGTCTCGGGGTTGTGAACACTGTAAATATCCCATATATAAGCTATATATACTCATCTACCTACAGCTACGGATAAATAGAAAGAAGGGGGACTTTTGTCAGCTCTAACTTTCCCATTAATCTTCATCGGTGCCACATTTTCCAGTTGGGTCATTACACACCACACATTTTGATTTTGAGCATCTCCTCCGAATCGAATCCAATATTTACAATTTGTATCCCAACCAGAACTTTGAGAAAACTTTTAGTTACTTTACCTCTCTGCACAGTAACAAACGTTATCGAGTTGGAAATGGAAAAGGATGACAATGATGATAATGAAATGAAACCATATCACGTAACAACATTATGTAGCTGTATAATATAATATATAAAGTCATTGTTGTAAACATGAGTCCGGGGGGTCTACAAAAGTTGACGATGATCATGATCCACCGATTCGGTAGTGATTTCTTTCCACAAAAAAGTACAACAAACCAATTCAAGTAGCTGAAACGAACGAATTTCGCTCCTGGTGCATTTTCCTCCCCTATTCAGAATTCCCGTTTCGATTTATCCTCATCCGTTCCATGTACTTTACATTTGTCATCTAGAAGTGGAAAGAGAGAGAAAGAGAAATAGGAGACCTTTTTCTAAATCTCATTTTAGCACTCACTCCATCAAAACAATCTGCCCTGGGTATTTGTCTTCGTTAAAACCATAAACTTCATGTCGAGTCAACATGATATTTTCTTCTTTAGACCCATTTGATCTCCCTCTAATCTAGTCAGTAGCGCAGGGTGGTTTCATTACAAATAATCAAAATGTTGTGATTTGCTTGCGGGCTGATTTGTTATTTTGCTGTAGTTGCAGTGCAGAAAAATACACGTCTCTTCGTAAAACCCTTACGAATTCTCTGCAGTTTTTTGAATTTGAGATTTGGTTAAAATGGAGCGGAAAAAAGAGAGGCTGAACGGGTGGTTAAATGCTCAAGGGGCAGATGAAATGTGTAGCCGATTGCATAATAAAATTTGAGGTTTTTGGTATGCTTGATTGAATCAACTTATTACCATAACTGATCAGATCATTCACACAAAAGTTTCATGATCTGGGGGATTTCATTTGGATGCGCATGAAATTAAATAATTAAGTCTTGTTAAAAATCAACCGATCTCTTGATTTCGGGAATTTATTGCCACTCTATTGTTGTTCCTTTTTGTTTGTGAACTTGTTAGACAATAAAAAAAGAGAAGGACTCATTATCAGCAATTATGCATGTGTTTTCACACTAGAGCTAAAACGCAGGTGGGGTAATAAAAGCTTTACCTCAATCTGAGATTTGGTTGAGTTCTAACTTCTGAGTAGTAAAGAGTCTGTCCGAAGGGAGTTATAAACAAATTAAATAAAAAGAAACATACGTATCTGAATCATTTGCAAATTTCTTACTATATTGTTTCAATTAACTATTCAAATTTTCTTACATAAAATAGGGAGCAGACAAATATGTGATATATTATACAACTGAAAAATTTTACAATCCGAAATCTGACGTATGAATTTAAAGTTGCGAATTGTGATCTGCAAATCAAGGAGGAAATTCACTACTCGCCACCCAAATAGTGAATGACTGTTCACCTACTGTTGTTATACAGTGGGTTATTTGTGCGTTGGTCTGTAACTCTGTTTTACAAGTTAAGCTGAAGAATCCTGGAAGATTTAGAATATCTTCAATCTCCGCCACATCCGTGCATACTACTGCAAAATGTACTGTGCTAATTATACAAATTAATAATTCAGTTTTTAAACGCTGCTGTGGCTGTATTATTCATTCAAGTTTTTTCTTTTGGCTGGAGAATTTTTTGCATACGTTATTCCACTTCCTTTGCATACACCCACTTCCAAAATGGCCTTACCTAAAAATCTTTTCCTGAAAATCTAAAATGTTTTATAAAATTTGTAAAATATACTGAAATTTAGGGATGTGTGAGTGAAGTAAAAACCTTCCTTGTTTCTCCTTATGTATCTACATCTAGTAATTAAACAGACAAGGTAATTATTGTGTGCATGCACATATCTAACCCTAACCTACGCTACATGACATCTTATCGATGGTCCCTGGTACAATTCGTGTCGGCCCACTTCTTTGAATTTTCTTTTGAGTCATGCCACATGAAATTTAGATTCCTTGGAATATAAGCTGCTTCAACAGTCGTCATGCATCTTCTGTGGGAAAGTTGAGAAAGAAGAGAATTCGGGAAAAGAGTTAAAACATAACCCCATTCATCATGAAATAGCATGAGTAAGGTTTTCACTGATTGCGTTGCATTAGGGAGAATAGTAGATTTCTCTTTGGAACGACGAAACCTTTTAAAGTTTAGGTACCACATTAAAATGGTCGTATAAAAATATACTTCGTTGAATTTATATTATATAGATGTGTGTATGTAATATCCATTTAAGGTTACGGGAAATAAAGTGATGTAAGCAATAAAATGAACTTTTTTTGTATTGCCTTTTCCTTCATCTATAAATATACATTTATAAACATCACGTCCTTTAGCTTTTGTAGCTACAGCCTAAATTTAATGTGCCTTGTATATTTTATATATGTGTATTTTGAATCTATCTTGTCATTCCTCTGGTACTGAAAAATCAGAAAGCCAGAAGCATAACCAAAAGGCAAAGAGAGTTACACATATATATACCCCAGCTAGAGAGAAACATAATGATAACGCAAAGAAATAAAAGTTTTGTGAACGAGAAAGGAATAAGAGAAGAAGAGGAGGAAAGGAAATAAAAAGGCAGTGTATCACGGTTGAAAAGAGTGGCAATGGTGGTTGGAAGACCAAGTAAAAACAAAGCACAAGCATTAGATCTTTTTTGGACCTTTTTAATGGGCCAAGAGTGGCGTCTGCGGGCTATATAAGCCCAAGTGTGGGCGTGTCGCTCCGAAATTTGTCAGCTTTCTGTTTCGCCCTTAAGGAAGGTATAGCACCATACCATATATACCAGAACCAAATACATCAGCATTACCATCAACTCAACTTCTCTCTCCTTCTTGCTTAATATAACTTTGGAGTCAAGCAGTCGAATGTTACGATACAACACAACTGCTCACTCATGATGATCATGATGATGCAATGTAAAAATACATATATGTAACTTATAATGCATATAAAAATAGAATATATACAGAGAAAAATAGAGAAAAGAGATGGAGCATGAGAAAAAAAGGGTATTTTTTCGTTTTTCTCGTTCATTCGCATCTTCCTTTGCTGTTTTGGCTCGCATCCCATAATCAAAGAGCGTAAGGAAAGGAAGCTGCATTAAGGACATCACAAGTCTGTATCTACATGGCAGAAATAGTAGAACTGCCTGAAATTTGAAATGAAGGGAAAGTACATGGAGGAAACAATATTGGCGATGTAACTTCATACATTTTAAGGTTAGAAGTTTTTGTAGCGATCAGATAGTATCCAGAATTTTATATGCGATTTTTGTTTGAAATTTGAAATGAAGGGAAAGTACATGGAGGAAACAATATTGGCGATGTAACTTCATACATTTTAAGGTTAGAAGTTTTTGTAGCGATCAGATAGTATCCAGAATTTTATATGCAATTTTTGTGAGATTAAAACAACTGATTCCGAGCTTCCTGGAAACCCGATGAAACTGCGGTACATTGACATTCGAAAGTCGAAACAATTCGTGATTCCTGTCCTAGTTATTGAGCATTGAGATGATGAAATTACATCGAAGGCTTATCTTATTTTCATNGCTTCCTGGAAACCCTATGAAACTGCGGTACATTGACATTCGAAACAATTCGTGATTCCTGTCCTAGTTATTGAGCATTGAGATGATGAAATTACATCGAAGGCTTATCTTATTTTCATTACCAACTGAGTGTCTAATTCTATGAAACGAAACCAACAGTATATTATTATGTTGTTGAGACAAAAAATGATTCAACATTTTAGGTTGATTTTATTTTATTTGCAATTTTAAAATGTGAATGAGTTACAAAACTGTTTGTAATGAACGGCTATTTTATAATATGAGAGCTCCAATATAGGCTCGTGACAAAGGCGGCGTTAGATGCCCTTAAATTTTGTAAATCATCTTGACGAAATCTCAAATTTTATAACTGTTAGTTATAAGTTAACGAACGAATGCATACGGATTTTCATTGTTCCATATAACGCTAAAATCCTACTTGTATGATAGTAGCTTAAAAATAATATATAGAGTCCCCCCAATTTTTTGTTACAAAAATTTATATTAGTAAATTCGATCAATAAAGTTAGGGATTCATTTCGTTTGCCGTCAACCGTTCACCGTTGACCAACCTAGTATATTTCGGTAAAAAAACTATATCGATATATTTTCAGCCCACAAATAAATTCTCTATCGTACGCGTACTATATATATTCGTTCGTACACCTTTAAGTCTTTTATTTACTAACGATTTTTCAACGTAGATCCACAATCATCATAATTCCTCATCATCCTGCGAATAATGCAGCATCCAGAAAAAATTGAAAAAATGGGCTCACCGATGAGAGTAAATAACTAACAGCTTACTTACGTACGCATTCTTAACCAATAACTTACTAGACATACAATTCATTAGTGAGGTGAAGTTGAGCGCGGTGGAGTTGCAATTGAAGAAAAAAGAAGTAACATTATCATCTAAAGATATACTGGAATGACTACTTTTATGATAGTTGCTCATCCGTCGTCCGGTAGCAAAAATGAGAGCGGTGCGGTTTGAGCATTTTTGGATTCCTTAACAAGCATGAAATATCTTTCCTATTGGGTAATGTATTAAAAGCGAGAGACAAAAGACCAGCAGAGTGTTGCAGTTTACAGTGTATAGTAATTGAGAAAAAATAGTGGTTATTATTGCAAACTAGATCAAGTATTTACAGGTTATTCATCATCACGCAATGAGTATAATATCTCTGCACGTCTTTCGTTTTAAACTCTTTTTTATCTTTCTTTTTTTAAGCGTCTGCCTATAGTGCCTATATGCTGCATTGCAGAAGGAATAACCGTGAGATCAACAGGGATTTTTTTGTGCATAGTGTATAGTCTTAAAAATCATTATTGCTTCACGTGAAAATACAATAAGTGTGATGTATATAAATGTATATATCGGAACACAGATATAAATTATGCGATGTTATTACACTTTTTTAATCAGCAAGTTCATATTTCAATTCCATATATCTGATACGATCTCTCAAGGCATCATAATATCATGTCTGAATTCCTGGCAAAAAAAATTTCTATCACTTTTATACTGACTACTATATAAAGTTATGAAAGTTGGTAACTCGAAAGAAACTTTAACATGTGTGTATGGCCAAATGTATATAATATACCTATGCATGCAAATAAATTTCACTCCGAAACCACGCATTGTTACGCGGCTTAATCAGCGTTACATTACATACAATGTGCATATCACCAGCTCCATCACCAGCATCTTCATAAGAGTTGCCAGCTAAATTAATCCTCAGAAGTCAATTTTCTCTGCAAGTAAAAGCTGTAAGGGAGTCACCCCACACACCATCACATCACATCATCAAGTTAAAGTGAGATAATGACTGAATAAAGTTGAAAGAAAGTGTGTTAAGGAAGCAAAAGAAACAACAAAAATGTGACTTGTAAAACTACTACTGGTGGTCATCTCACTTGTCTGTCGATATAAGATTGAGCTGGCCTGGCAGTTGTGTGAAGCAAAATAAGTAGCCAAAAAGGTTCTGCTTCTGATGATATGTACATTCATGAATCATGAATATAATGCTTCCTTCCATGAATTGTTATTAGGCTACATAAGTTATCCACACAATGTATTTTTACGGGGATAAAGTGATACAGCAGTAACTCTTTCAAAAGCAGTGGTAAAAAGAGAAGCTGAAGTAGATATTATTTGGCAGGTTAAGTCAGCTTCGTTAGCTCTCAGAAGAGATTTGGACATGAAATGAGCTTCTGAATTGGTTGCTGTGTCTAATGTTCATGTATATACTAGGTTGATGACGAATATATATAGCTGATCAAAAGGTATATATACTTGTACTTATGAAGATTGGGCTAGGCGTAATATAAATAAATAAAAGAGAGATAAGTTATGCCAGTAATAACCAACAAGTAATAAACACGACCCTGCTGCCAAACTTAATGATTGCCGGCTTTCATGAAGTTTTCTAGTCAGATATTTTGACGAACTTTTAATGTACTATAGTTCTTGCGCAAAGCTACATAGCTTCTCAGAGTCTTTTCTTTTACTTGAAGTTGAAAGAATTGACGATGAGATGAGAAACACAAACTCTTTTTGCTCTTTTGGACTTTTGAAATTGTTTCTCTTTTTCATTTCCATCATGAATTATTACACTCATTTGGGTAACATTTTTCCTGTACAGAGGGCAAATAGCTTAAGCTGATGAGGTCTCGGAGTCGGAGCGTTTTTGCTAAGAAATGGTTTTCGTTTGTTTAAGAAGAGTTGCTCAAAGACAAATATACCGTCTCTGAAACAAAGTTTGTGAAAGAAAGTAAAAGTGAAATGAAATATTTTTGCATTTATATTAAAGTGGAATATAGCAGCTGAAGCTGTTCGTCATGATGATGTTTAGTTATCCTTGAAATTGGCAATAATAATACAACTTTACCANCCTACGAAGTATACTCAAATGAGGATGAATAGTGAGCATACACACGATCGTAGCGTGTTGTATCTGCTATGCAGGTCTGCTTCACTACAAGCTAACCTGTAGTAGTAGTGAAAAGATAATTACAGTCCCCTGCTGTGATAATTAATCCAAGAGGATTATCAAAAAACTTCCCCTGTTTGATGGTACTCTTGAGTTTTAGTATGTAAAAACGGGAAAGTTTCGACTCAACTTTTTTAATATAATCCACACAGATTTCATGCTCCACTGACATGTAGATTACATGCAAATTATTGTTGAAAATATTGTTCTTGTCCTTGTAAAGCTTGTGCGTTCATGGAAAACCACACATTTTCTAAGAATCTATTTTCAACCTCACGTAACGTATGTACTTTTATATTTACGTAGGTAAATTCTTTAAAATCTTATAAGAAAAGGTCTCTTTAGTCCTCACGCTTTGGAGCTGAATAACATAAAACGAAGCAGCACTTTTTGAAGTTCAATTGACAAAATAATAGCTAATTTATGTTTTGAAAACGGATCCAGTGAGCAATCTGAATAAGGATTATTATTCAAATAACCACAAGGGCTGTCTACTCATGGGGCAACTTAATATGACTCAATTCAAGCATGAGAATCGCAAAATTAGATGGTTTAAATTCACACAAATTATTAAATGGGATGATGAGGCTGATGACTATGATGATGGGTAATGCACACACATAAAAGGCTATGTAATTGATGAACATATGCTTTCACAGAAGATGATCATTACTCATTCATGGAAGACGGAGTGGAATCATACATTCTGAGTGAATAATAATACTGATGGTTCACTTTCCATGAAACCACAAAAAGGATAAAGCAAAGTATGCATTACTCACTCGCTCGCTTTTGTGTGAACTCACAAGTCTCAAAGTGATTTCCAGTAGTGGTTATATGAGGATGATGAGGAGCCTCCTGAAAATTCTGTTGCCTTGTTGGTTTCCTATAGCACAAGGCTTTCTGACAAAAAAGAAGGAAACAAATCGGAGCAGAGAACAAGTATGCTTCATTGACCAACAATGGGGACGTTAATGAGACAGAAAGAGCCGATTTGTATGCCGATTTTTCATATTACCCTGTGCGTATACTTTATGCTTGTCAAATATTCATATTATTTTCTAGTAAATAAATTCTTGAGAGAAACTCATCTTGACTCTATTCATGGTGGAGGCAAACCGCTATATTTCCTCTATTAAAGCAACTTTTTCAAAGGTGAAACTTTGTAATTTCTCACTTAGATACTTCATGCTTCCAAGTTATTTTCTCTTTATTTGTACATTACGCTTTACTGAACTGAAAACTCACCTTTTTGAAAATTCAAACTAATATAACATAAATTTAACGATAGATATACATTATGCAAAATTATGACAACTCCAATTTTCTTCATTCACGACAAGAGGAGGAGAATATCCGTATATACAATATAGTATGCTGAAATGAAGTACGAGTTAGTCAATTTCGATTTAAATATAATACGCTTTTATTCACCATTTTATTTTGTCAGTAAACTCAGATATAATATTTATGTATGTATACTATATATGGATAGTAACAGATACATTTAGTATTGATGATGATGGTTCGGCAGACGCTCATTTTTACAGTATATCATTTTTCAAAATCTTATTATGCTGATTATGATTAGCTATTTAATAGTAATAACAGTATTGTATACATACATATTTATATATATATATCATCGTGACAATAATATAACATATTACATTTATCCTAATCTAAATCATTATTTAAATTATTTACATATATTTGTAAACATAGCTGTTATAAACTAATTTACACGTTTTCAATATGTTCAAGTTTTGCTCTCAACTCATACGTCAAGTCAAGCCGTAGATTACCGGTATCTTATTACAAATTTGATGGTTACACACTTACACTTAGGACTTTAAGCACAGAAGATTACATTGCAAATGTACACCAACCATTTTACACACATATTGTACAAACTGATTGAATTTTGTCATCAACAATAACATGCAATTTTTTATATCTCTACCTGAAATCTAATTTCGCTTATATATGTATAATATATGTATATGTTTGTTGTAAAGCATTGTATACATGTCTAAATAAGTATATGTACAGAATCACTAGGTTCACGAGTAAATTATAAGGTAGGGAAACAACAACCTTCGCTCCAATAAGTTATTCTAAAATTTATATACTCCTTACAAATGTATTATATTATATATTATATTATGTTTACTACTATATTTGCTACTATCGTTAATAAAAAAGCAAAGAATGCTGACCATTGAAATCTGTTCATTTGGACTTTTATATCACTTTCAAACACCATATCTCTTTACACGTTTTAGTTTACGCTGCTGCCGAATTATTCGATTAAAAGCTTAGATTATTATATAGTTTCATATGCTATATGTTCGATTATGTTACATACCATCACAAATCAATCCAAAACAAAACTGAAGAAAAAAAACTTGTTTATGTTATTGAAATTAAGTAGAAAGACACCCCGAAACAAAAACCATATTCTTTGATAAAACAAAAATTTCGTGAATGTATCAGCGAAATTGGGGAATTTAAACAAATTTAGGTTATATATTAGCTTTCTTTAGTACTCTAAAAAAACTAATAAACACACCGGTTCCTTTACTTGCTCATCACGAATTTTTCCAGAAGGGATCTAATAAATATCTATTGAACATGCATATTTACATGACTCTCTCTCTCTCTATCTTTCATTGTATATTATTGTATTCTCTTAATATTTCATGCAATCGCAACATTTTGTTTTTATACAATCAAACCAAAGTCATTTATAGTATTCATATTATCTAATTTGACTAAGCAAAATGAAACTTGTTTTTATATCAATTTCATATCCACACTCATAAAGGCTTCTTCCTGATGATGGATGCATACTGTTCTGAATTAATTATTATAAAATCGTAATAAAAACTTTGCTGTAGGTAATCATTTAATCTTCAGTTCATAATAATGCATGTAAGTCAAATACTTGTACAGTTGTTAAAGATATTCCCGTATCGTATCGTATTGTATCATATTTTTAACGTATTTTTTTTCAGCTGGTCATTGCGAATTCCTTATGAGAATTCAATTTTTTCTCCAAACACATCTCTAATTATGTATGCAACTTGCAGTTAATACGAAGAAAAGTAAACTCCTGATTTTCAATTTTTTCAAAGTTGGATCATGAACTACACGTCATCAGAATCGTATATGAATTCCTTATATTTTGCTACTAGTTTGGCATTCTCTCTAGTCAGTTATCTACATTGCATGCATGATGGCCCGATATCCATCCGTGACCCATTACATTTGCTACTGTGCTGTTTAGGTACCTTTAAGTTTACGTTACTCACAGTTTGCACAGGGTTATTTTCGACATTTTAATATCTTTTAAAACAATCCATCCCACCAGACAGCTTTTTAGCAAGTTACCACAAGTGACAGCTATTATTAATTTTGTAAATCGGAGCGATACAAAGGAACTAGCAACCAGACACAAAACCAACCATCAAATCAAGTTGGTTTTTATTATATTATGGCGTTTATTGTCTAATGCTTTAAGCATTAGACTTTCGTTCACTACCTTGAGCTTCTGTGTGTGTGCAAAGCACAGAGAAAGGAAGTCTTAAAACAGAGAGGTAATATTATATATGTTCAGTGCTTTTGTGATAGACAGATTTCATAAAATATTCAAAGCACAAATCTTGAATAAAAAATTCATTAATTGGATTTGAGCTGTGTGGGGAGGAAATAACAGCCTGGTTTTAAAGAAATGAATTTGATGGCAGGTAGACAAAGACGAGTCCTGCTTAATTCAATGCGCTATATACCTACATGACAATGTCCACCTCCACATTATGGTATAGCATATTCCACAACATTTTTGATATTGAAATGTCAGACATGTATTCAATTGAATGTTCGTAATAATATTCTCTTTTCATTTCCTGCAACCAATGACTTGTCGAGAGTCACAATGTTGTTTTTTTTTCTACGAAAAATTCACATGCGTAAACTCACCCACCAACTCTATTAAACTTAATTTAGTGAAAAATTAACAACATTTAAGAACGGCAATAATTGCTGTATATATAATTCATATTACTCCCTATTTGCTACTGGGATGTCCTGTCTTATTAGACAAACATTATCCCCTCCCACGAACAATGATGTGTACATCCTTAAACGATAGCCACAGTCAGCGCAGTCAGTATGATGCCATATTATATTAAAAGCTCTACGCGTGTTTTATTTAATTAACAGCAGAATTTATACTATACTTTGCAAATTATCTTATGCTGAAAATTATAACGTCTTCGTTATCCCCCGCTGACTTTTTCACTCATATCAGTCAGCAAGTTATGGTTGCAGTTGCTTCTGCATATTTTTTATTATTATAAAAATGGACATAACCTCAGGAAAAAGTTGGATGATCAGCCAAGCTGTAACAGCAGGTATCGTGTTACCTTCAGCTATATAAGAATGTTAATGCTAATTAACCATGATAACTGATAAGGGGAAAATGTGTGTAGTGTATGATATTATACGATGATGCATATGTGTATAAAGAAGAGTGTAGATTGTAGATACGTATAAGTATATATGAAATGCAACCTGTAGTTTCTTATCTTTTTTTGCACTATATTTTGCAACCAATTATTCCTGCTGCCCCTTCGGTTGTTGGTGTTCAAGCGAACTTGTGTGAGCCAAAGCCAATAATTAAACAAAACGCTGTAAATGTTGAGTTGTTAAGGTGGGTTGAGAATGTGTCTGCATAGTCTGCAATTTTTACTGCATTGGGGCTTGCATGACATGCATTTGCACAATAAAAAAAACTATATATATGCGTTCCTTAAGGTTATCATTTTTCTTCTTTCTGCTACTGGTTTTACGCATTAATTATTGACTCGTTTCATATTCTACAATCTACAAATATCTTATTTCTATACTAAGTAAATTGTGCAGTCAACCACCAGTCAACATACCAGTGAAAGATTTTTCTTAGGAAATGTCATTGTTTTGTCTGGTGTTTGTATTTCTGAGCCCGCAGCAAATCAGCAGCTCAAACCCTCAAGCAAAAACCGGCACTTGGCAGTCAGAATGAGTGAGAGGGATAGCCATTTGATCCAGATTTAAATTATAAGCATATAATGTTTTATGCATATCTCATTTTTTCATAGTCATCATGCAGCAAATCAAAGTGTCAATAATAAAAGCTTCAAATGGGAAATTTCCAAAACTTGCTGGTCTATTTTAAGCATAAATTATACATCGCAGTGGAAAAACCAATAAAAAGTCTACAAAAGTCTTTTAATGAGATTTA
This sequence comes from Orchesella villosa, assembly GCA_036850725.1. Lineage (NCBI taxonomy): Eukaryota > Metazoa > Arthropoda > Collembola > Entomobryomorpha > Orchesellidae > Orchesella > Orchesella villosa. Next base: position 19,427 of record JAANSM010000307.1, on the reverse strand, counting down.
TGAGAGTTTAATTTCTTCCCAGAACTCTATAATCTCTGTTCTCACAGAAAGGCCATATAAGAGAGGTATTACAGACTAATAAAAATTTCATTCAAATCCTAAGATTCACACTAATACATTTAATATTTCCACTTTTTTATAAATACAATGCACAATTGGGGGTGGGAATAATCTTACTTAAATAATTACAATTAATTACAGAGAAAACTGTTTGTGGTAAATGAGTTGTGAAAAACTAAAGGAATTGTACTATTGAGTGAGTATCTGACTGACGGTTCAAGCTCCATTGTGATTGTTATTATTCCACCTTTTCGTGATGATTATGATGCTTTTGTGAAGGAGATATATACATGTTTTACAGGGAAGAAATATAGACAACTTTGTGAAGATATATGTGCATCCACAATAAACACGTATATAAATTGTGTAATGTAATGCAAATAGCAGAGATAAAATTATTGCTGGTCAAGAACGGTACAAAAGGTGTAAAAATTCCAATAATTCTTTCTAATACTAAACAATGACTAACAGTACATCCTACACGAGCGGATTGATACATGATACATCCATTTGGATTGCTAATGCACGTCATAACATATATTATTCCCTTTTGCCTTTGCGAAAATTGAAAAGTTCTAAGCTGATGGATGAACTTGAGTAATTATTACAAAAATATAAGTTTATGCACATACATAACATGTGTATTGAATCCTCATTGTTATAGTCTGAAGAACAATGAGAGAGCCAATTTCTATCATCCTTATGTAAGCTTGAAAAACAACTGCATCCTCAAGATCAGCAATCCGTAACGCATAACTCAGCATGGTCTATCAACACATTCCATAATAAATGATCGCAGTTAAAGCTAATTAATAGGATGCATTAAACACTAAATGAATCATTATCATTATTATTACATTTATCACAAGCTCTAATGCAAAGCCTCCTTCTTTCAGGTGGGAGGTTTGAGCCCTTTATCAAATCAACGTAAAAGGCTTTCGCATTGCAAATGCGCTCAACGTGTGTGATAATGATAAGGGGAGAGCTGAGAAGAGAGGGCATCAGCGCATCAGTAATCAAAGGATGAAAATTTGTTTCAAACTCGTATTACAAATCCTCGTAAAAAATGGGGAATAAAAACAACGGTGTGTAATACAAATGTAAAATTTAATTTCTACCGACAGTCAAATGGATGCTTTATCAGAATTATCTGAAAGATAAAATCAGAAATCAAATCAACTAACAGCGTTTGCATGATCTAAATGAATGTAGAAACAGAGCTGATACACATCTAATATGATGCCGAAGATCGTAGTCTACAATCGCGTTCTGGCTAAATGCTTTTGCAGAATAACTCTCACGCATTTTTTTGTTTTTAAAAAAAGGGATGTTGATGACTGTCATCCTGGTGTCAAATTAGGTGGTTGCATGCTTTAAATGCTATGTTCCTAATGAAATGAGTGTGTATAGCACTTGTATGTGCGGAAAGTGTGTATGTGTTACTCTACATTTCATTCATTATCTTAATTTTATATTGTTAAATGTTTACATTTTTTCACACATTTTTTGCCTGACCCTGCATGTGCCATGTCATGCTATGGTTTTACTTGTGTCATGCCACTCTTGTCTGTCTCTAACGGGCACAATTAAATGCTGCAGCAATTTAACGAATTAATAACAATTTGAGGTGATGGTTTGTGCAAGCAAACTCGCAGCTAATCATAATCGTTTTTGGGGAAAAAGGGACTTTTTAAAGAGGGCTAATTATTACGTTAAAAAGCCCCAGTGTGCATGTTTGCTAGTTGCCCCTACCCCTGCTTTAAGGCATTTTACGCATGAGTCTTCCTGACAACATGTATACAACATATCCTTCCGTTTCGGTTTAGATTCACAACACCCATCCAAAAAATATTTTGCAGGAGATATGGAACGCTTTTAATCCAATTTTAACAATAACGAAAAGAATACTGAGGAGGCTGAAGAAATTAGCTTTAGTTGCTACTTAAACCAAACCCTCTCTAGATAATTATAATATAAGGTGGATTTTTCTAAATTGAAGCATTTCATTTTCACAGCATCATGTTTGCTAGTTGCCCCTACCCCTGCTTTAAGGCATTTTACGCATGAGTCTTCCTGACAACATGTATACAACATATCCTTCCGTTTCGGTTTGGATTCACAACACCCAACCAAAAAATATTTTGCAGGAGAAAATGAAACGCTTTTAATCCAATTTTAACAATAATGAAGTGAATATAGAAGAGGCTGAAGAAATTAGCTTTAGTTGCTACTTAAACCAAACCCTCTCTAGATAATTATAATATAAGGTGGATTTTTCTAAATTGAAGCATTTCATTTTCACAGCATGAGCTAGTGAAGAGATGTCCTAGTGAGATCTTTAAGAATAAACTAGAACTCCCTTACAACAAAGTACACTAGCTAAAAGCTAATCAATCAGTTAAACAAACAGGAGAGGAAAATGAGCATAAAAATTGTTACAAAAACAATTTGGAGGTAGGTAGTCATAAAACTATGTACTCTCATATATTTTTTTTTGCTATTTGGTGAAGTGATAAGAATTAAGGATTCATGACTGCTCTGCAGTTAATATGGCCATATGTGCATTTTGTCAGCCACAAAGCTTCCAACTGAGGTCCAATTTACTTTAAATTTTTTCTAATTTTCTTTGACTTGCTAGTAGCAGTCAATGCAGAGTCCCATCTCTGTCTCCCCGAAAAATTTTGAGGGATGAATAATGGCACAACAAAAACAGACAGGAGTAATGCAGCAGCAGGACGTACTTACTGACATCACATTAACTTTGGTAGCAGAGCATTTTTTTGGTGATTGACATGCACGCATCTATCTACTTACGAACATGCATAAATGCTCTTCTCTTATGTCCTTCTGCATGTCTGAAAAAAACTACTGTTACTGTTTGTTGCTTGCTACTGATGAGCTTCGTTTGGAAACTGACTGATAATAATGATACATATATACAGAGCATCAAACTATATAGCAGTGTCTGTGGAACAAGGCAACGAGCTATATAATTCCTTTTTTCTTGTCATTTTGTATTTATTTCATAACTGGGAGCACTGTCCATTCACTCACTGAGAGATTTATGCATTTGTCATCAGTTAGGATTTTAGTATCAGTTTTGTGGTATTGTATATTATGCACATCAATGGTAGAAATGAAACTGCAAATTGTCGTTCATTACCCCTTCTTGTTTCTCAGTTTTGGTTTTTATACTCTACTGACTCCACACACTGCACTGTGCTCACTGCTCACCATTCTATTTTGTATTCATTGCCTTGGTTTGGTCGTGTGTCTGGCTTGTGTTGAATGTATATCGCTCTCTCCTCTAAATGCAACGTAGTATCATTATATGCGCCTCTACCATTTATTTCAGACTTTTACGGGCTCAGCGGAGTTGTTCCTCTCCTCATATATTTTCCCACAGCTAAATAAACGCATTTGTACCAGCAGCAAACGTAAGGAATCCATAATATACTTAAATATCCGTGAGATGTACCAACTTTTTAAGTAAAAATTGCAAATCAACTGCAACCCACAAAAATATCCTGAGTATAGTGGATGAGAGCATTATTTTCTCCATCATAAAACGTATACGTTGTGACGTGAGGGTGTCATAAAATAACTACATGGCACGGGAGACCAATCGTTTTTTTTCGATGAGCACACCAACACCACTTTGTCATGGTTCTACACGCTCCAAATGTGAGAAACGTCTTTTGGGAGCGATAAAAACGAATACGAAATGTGTATTGTACAAATAGATTTTCGACTTGACTGGCTTCTTTTTTCATCGTAAACAAAACGCGCTGGTAATATGCATCATTGTTACTTCTTACTTACAATTTGTTTGGAGAGTTTAGAGAGCTAATATTGTTTAAATATCTACCAGTTATACCCTACTTCCTGATCTGTATTAGTGGGAACTAGTGGGAAGCAGTTTTCGTCTCGTTTTCATGTCATCATCCCATCATATCACCCAGTTGTGAACTTGGGCATTGTGAGAATCATTGTTATTCTCTGTTTTAACCTTTCTCTTACCTCAGCTCTCACAACGTCAACAATTATTCCGTTAATATGTATATATGTAGGTCTGTCATGAATTTACAGAGATCATTTGGTACCATGATATAAATTGATTATGTTGGCGCTATTTTGATGAAGTAAGAGATGAATTAAATAGATATATAAGTTCTACTAACATTTTTGTTACTTTATATAAGTATGTATGCATGTACATCATTTATTACACAAAAGCTACAACAATTAAAGTATAATATGCAGGTGATGAATTATTATGTTTCTGTATTAATAAGTTTAGGGGCTACTATATATAATATGTGTATTTATGTTATGCTAAAATGTAGTATAATATATATCAACAAGTTCTATGTACACGTAGTAAACAAATTTCTGTTTTTGATTTGATTTTTACTATCCTTCTACCGAATGATAGCAGCGTTAAATTATCATGCTAAGGAGCTAAAACTATCTATATACTTTTATCATATAATGTATAGCATAATATTTTATATATATATTTATATGGATGTATAATTACTTTACGTGTAAAACTCTTCAGATTTGAGGTTTGATATCTTGCGTCATTCCCAACCCAACAGCAGGGGACATGGCGTGAGGGGGCAAGGGTGGAGTTGTCACAGATGACGCTGGACTGTTGGCAGAATTAGCTTCTGACTGACTATTGTCATCCTCATCCTCTTCACTTCCACTTCGTTTAGTGCCATTAGTATTATTTCCAGTGGAGTTGTGGGTCTTGACATGTTTTGACAAGTGGTCACTCCTCATGAACCTGGTCAAAGTGAGGACGTTATCAAGCATTAGTATACATTTATACTTTCTATATGTACGTGTGTGAGCAAGCACACCTCAGTTCATCATGCCACATGTGGATAGAGATGGAAAATGAAATGGCGAATGAAAGTCAAATGTATTACATTTTTTTACATTTACAGTTTCTTTCAGAGCAACAATAAATTTACTATAAAGTTTATATATATTTACTACATGGCATGGATTACAGAATGAATTGAGGTTTCAAAGCCTAATAATATCTTCTTACATGAGATGTTTGTAAGAAGTCTTTTGCGAGCAGTTCTGCGAACTAGAAATTGAATTTGTCACGATTTCTTTATAGGAGTTGTCATTCACATGCGAAAACTCAATTCAGTTCTGAATACAGGCGCCACTCTACTTTGGACAACTGTGAGTATTCTTGGTAATTCTAGTAACAGAAACAATTATATTCTTTTTAAGGAGTTTCATTATTCGCCAATTCAAAAAATGGAAGGAAAGCGGTTTTTTGAAAGAAATTAGAATTGTGTTAGGAACTCAACAATACCTTTTATTGCAGACCGGACACGCGAAACGTTTTTCACCAGTGTGTGTCCGTAAATGTCGCTGGAGCTCATCCGAACGGGTAAATCGCTTGCCACAGAATAGCCAGTTGCATACAAATGGCCGCTCCCCTGTATGCCATCGGAGATGAGCTTTGAGGTGAGATGTTTTCCCGTAAACCTATAAATATACAGTAAAACATTTCCATTTTATTTTCAAGTACTTTTATTGATGAGAAATCAGAATCAGACGAAAGTGGATGATACCTTTCTTCGATCCCACGTTCAAAAATGCTTGTTTTTATGCTATTGTAAATGATATATATTGTTTTAATAGTTTCCTGACCTTTTACATGATTTAAAGTTTTTTTTACCCAACATTTTTCTTTTCATCGCATTCAAATTTAAACGTTTAATGTAAGGAATTTAATTCAGTTTGTTATATAATAAAAGGCATGTATTAGAGTTCTTGTAGTACAGTGGCAAAGTTCATCGCTCAGAAGTTTTAGGCTTCTCAAACAAACTGAAGAAAATGGGACTTCAACTTTTTTATTTATTCAAAATTAGTACTTACAAAGTTGAATATGGGTTGCATGCATACCTGAAGCTTATGGGTTTGCGACCAGAGAGTTGAGAAAGGAGTGTATAATATGCAAAACGTAGCATTAAAAGGTAGCATTTTCAAAAGTATAATTTTGCATTAATTACATACATTTTTTGAAATCGTGCTGTTTCAACTCAAATATATAACTATTGGTTCAATGTTAAGTATTCTAACCAGTAAAAGCAGTGTGTTGGTGGAGGTAGATGGTGAAATGGAAGCTAAATGGGGGCCACACACAAACAAACAGCAACCACGTAAAAGTGGGCTAGTCGAGTTTGTATAATTTTCTGCTGCTGATGATGATGATGTGCATTATTACACACCAGTACTACTTAGCAGGGGGCAGGAAGGCTACGCAAATGAGAAAACAGGCAAACTATCCTACTTGAACAATACTTACTATATTTTACTGTGAATAATTTCAATTGATGAGGGCTACAGCTACATTGAGTTAATTTTCCATCATTTTTTTCGTTCCTTCATCTCTCTACCTTAAGAATGTGTCATCATCACCCGACATTCATTCTTTTCGAAGGAATTTCTTATAGAATCTTGAAGGAGATGAGAGACAGAGAAAATATCAAGGAATGAAATGAAAGTCATTCGTTCAAGCTTTGTATATGTGCCTCCTCTGATTATTGCGCAAGTATAAATATCCCACATAAAAAGTCTCTCTCTCTGGTTTTGTATCAAAGTCCATGTTGAAGGTAGAAAACGGGGATTTCTAAGTTTCTGTTAATATCAGTCATTCACATATCCATCCACCAAGACTGACACTGTTCATTTGAAATTCTATCTCGTATTTCTTTAATAAACTCTTATCTTCCCTTATTACAAACTTTCTTGTAGGTATATAGTTTTCTTTAACTGTTTTTATCTCTCTCCAAGAAACTTTTCTTTTGATGTGCATTGTGCACCTCTACTATTATCCATAGTTGTAAACATATAAAAATTTATATCTTAACAATATTATGTACCTAAGCTCATTTTCATCATCATACCACACCGAATATATACGACTGCTTTATAATGTAAAATGTAATGTTATAAAATTGCGCTCTAAAGTAAACTTCCACACAATATCCTTGATTTGTTCTTTCTACATCTCTTACATTATTCTGACTGAAAATTAATTAAAGTGAGACAAGAAAACTGAAGTAAACGAAGAAAAAACCAGTTATCCTGTTACCTATCTCCAATTTAATTGCTTTTCGTTCGTTTCACATTATATACATTTTATTTCAGAAAAAATGCTAACATCTTTTAAGCACCAGTATGAATCTCAATTTATATATATATCCATCCACATCCACAAACTCCAATCCAATATGTTTGTTGCTTGTGTGGTGTGCTCTTCTCTCTGGTGTGGTTGAAGACCATATTACATGAATGAGTGCAAGCATGCCAGTATTTACATTAGTATTATAATCTAGTTAGGTACTCTTATATATGCAGAAGAGAATAAAGGATATGCAGACAAACAAAAATCTTAATGTACAAACAATCTCAAAATAATTTTCTTGGCAAAAGAATTGCATTTTTAAATGTGTTTTCCATACAACTACGGACGGTGTTTGATGAGAATTATGCACATGACGCTGATGCTGGCTGATGGTTTACTCTTTTTTCTGTCGTTTTCCTTTTTTCTAATATCATTTCTGAGCGATGAGAGATATGATTATACTTTGGTGCTTTGTGAATGATGTATTATGTTCTAAACAATGTGTGGCAACTAGTTGAAGGTTTTATATGATCTTAAAAACGATATGTAGTACATATATATACATATATTTTTGTATTACTTTATATGTTTCATTTTCCTTTAACAATTGCATATAGCAAGCTTGAATAGGGATGAAGTGTCTAAACTAAAAAAGGCTGGCTGAGGTTGACTGACTTGAATGCTGCCGGACTTGCAACTAACATTACAAAAGCTCCTATACATACGTATATGTATACTATTTGGCTAACAATAAAGTTCTGTTGTGTTCTCCTAAATACCATATTAGTTCTTGGGTGGTATGCAATGTAACATTGAAAATTTTCGCAAACAAAAATGGTCTTTCCCAAAGCAAGACTTAGATATTCTCACCGCACTAAAATGAGACATTATCGTAACTTTACTTTGCGTAATATATAAATGAATATATAAATGAACAACTTTCCTGTATGAATATATAAAATATATAAATGCAACGTATTTTTTTGTCCGAAATTTCAAAAACCAAACTCCATAAAAATTCCATTCAATAAAAATACCACTCCACAAACCTGCATGTCTATAATCTATCGTCTATTTCAAATTGCAACATGTTGGTTTGACGTATGAAAATTTTTATGTTGCAAAAGTTATAAGATAACATTTTTGATGACCAGAAATACTCAATCGAATTTATGTTGTGGCAGACACAATCATCATTATCGTTACATTGTAACCACATTCAGCCATTACAATAATCCCAACCAAACACTTTTAAAGATTACAATTATTGCAAGTTTCTGGTGCATCATGTTCTGCCTTCTTTTCTCGCAGATTGACAGTTTTGATAAAACCTAAACCTTCACCTTGTCAAGAATTTTTTTTTCGCTTCGTCTTCTCAACCAATGCATAAAAATGATAGTCAACAAGGAATAAAATGAAACCTTATTAACATGCATGGTTTATTATGGCTCAATAAAAATTGCTGGGAAGAATATCATTCACCAGCGCACCATTTCATTTAATATGCAAACATATTATATTGTATTCATGTTAATCAAGACATTGTGCTACGTTCTAAGTTGCTTTGATACTTTGCGATTTAATATGAGAAAGTAAAAACCTTCAATTCATTTATGTTTGCTGTTCACTCAAAAATGCAAATGTGCAAATATGCAAAGCAAGTTTTATAACTTTAAATGTGAAATGATGCCTTTTGACTCGTTGTACATGTTTAATTTTCATTAATTCTATGGTTTTAGGGTGGTCTTGAGCTGTTACAACTTTTGATTTGTTGGTTATAGCACTTTAGACTCTACTTGCACGCTTGTTAGCTAGTCATTTATGGCTGAATCCTAGTGATACACACCTTTTAAAGTGCTGTGATAATATGATATGTTTTTCGGTTTCTTTTCCCCTTCTCAGACAAACATTTTTGAACGGGTTGACACATTAAAAATAATGATTACAAGAAGGGAGCAAAAGTGATGACTGACCTTTCCACAACCGGGGATGTGACATGAGTGAATATTTTTCTTCCTCAGGTGAGCCCCTGCAGGTCCAAGTCGCTCAGCTTCTTGACAGTTTGGACAATCACAGGTTGCTCTGCCAGTGTATCTTCGCTGTGAGCGAGGTGAAGGCACCTGCTGTAAACGTGAAATTGAAAGAAAACAATTCGGAATTAAATAAAAAATCATTAAATCTTCATATACTTAGATTACAACATAACTATCTTCTAAATTATTATGTTGGACGCGGAACCATCAACCATGTGCTTAATATATTTATGTTTTAGATGTTGGCATACATGCGTGTACTCAACTTATTGAATAAAATCAGTATACATTACTAAACCATAAAATTTACCTTTAAAATTAGCAATACTGATAGTCTACCCATGAACTTTAATGGATGTTATAAGTAGCTACATGTAAAGCTAAAGTGAAGAAGTGTGCCATTATTTCCTTGCCTAAGGCACGCATTTCTTGAATGAAGAGGAGGAAAAATGAGATTTTTCTGCTAGCTTACTTTTCCAACACAAATAAATTGTGTTCGTGTCAATCCCTTTGCAAGTTATTGTTGTCTGTCTGTAATAACAGAGGTACGAAAATACGTGCACAAAAAAATTGAGCATATATACAAATCTCTCTATATCTATATAGCCTCTACTTATATGCTAGTTTTGTCTTGTGTGTGTTTTATATCACGGAAGATTATCAGTGATAAAAGTTATTACAGCTGAAGTATGTAAAGCTGTTAAGATTGATAATAATAAAACATAAATCATTCTCAGTGGAAATCAAGTCCCTGCCCATTTTCTTTCTCATCTTTTTCAGCGAAAACATTAGGGCATGTGCATGCTTAAAAGCAACTACAGCACACATAAATATTTTCAGATGAGTGAGAGAGCAGAGAAGAGGGAGAAAAAACAATTGAGAAAATCCGTATGGTAAAGTCACGATTTTTTTACTGACTTTGTTGGAAATTCTAAATTTTTTTTATTCTATTGCACATATTTTTTAATGAATTTATGTATGCATATATATTGGATGACTGCAAAATCGATTCCTGTTTCCAATCCCTGATTTCTGTCTTGTCTAAAAGGCACAGTATATGAGCTCACAGTTAAAGTTACAATAATTCATCTTGATGTGCAGCATGCCTCCGTTGTATGACTTGTATCTACAATAACTCGTGAATGTTATCTGACTCCTTATGCATGTGTAGAGGGTAGAGCATAAAGTATCATTTCTCTTTGTGAAATATTGGTTCTCTCTGAAGATTGTTATCATAGCATCATCATCATCAAAGATGAAAAAAGAGTCAAAGGGAGAAACGATCATCAACTAAGCAGATTAAATTGAGATGCTGAAACCTGAGAGTTTGTGCATGACACTGTGTATTCTTCCTACTTACTTGCCTACGCTACTTGTTGCCTTTTCTCTCTACTAATCATATTGTATATACATTCTTAATAGGATTTGCATGCGAAATACTTCTGCTGCATCATCATTCTTTACTAAATCAGCAGTGAAAATAAGCCATTTTATATTCAAGCGTGTAAACAATCTTAAAAGGAATTTAGAAAATGAATGGCGATTTCGACTTGTTCAATATGATTATGATACATGAATTCATTTTTTATACTGCTTGGTGAAATATGGGGCTCATGTTTCATTAACTTAGATTAGGACTTGTTCGTGTTCTACACATTTACATTATTGAAAGGTAAATAGTTAATAGCATAAAAAACTTTGATTTTTACCTGTGGCAGGGATGCTTGACCTAAACCGAAAGGAGACGTAACACTTGAGCCCACGCCTTGAGTTGGCAGCATTGACTTGTACGTATCCTAAAAAATTTAAAGAAACAAACCGATTTGGGAGCAATGAGAAGGTGATCTTCACGATTACAATGTTATACCTGTGTGGGATTTTGAAATATGGATTAAATATAGATTTTTATTCTTACCTGCAAAAGATGTTGACCTGAGGTCAGGATATGAGGATTGGAGGCCGCAAGGGTATGGGAGAGGGTAGAGTAGTCATTGTAGTTGGACATTTGATGATGGGCATGGTGAGGATGATGCATCCCTGATGCGACAGATGCTTGTGAGATTGCACTTCCAGCTCCAACATCTAACCAACCACCATCCGGCCGCTGCGCCGTGAACAGCATCCCACCAAGATGACCCATTCATTCCTGACATCTACAAAGTCACACATAACACATGTCTCATGAGCCCTTTTGGCTTTTAAAATATTTATGTACGCGGTTGAAGTTGAAAGTGAGTCAGAGATTATGACCTTACAATATATTACAAATGCACATATGCAAACAATGACACCGTAAAATAGCAGGACGGCCACTAGAAAAGCCGTAAAATTAGTTCATATTCCTTGTTATTTTTGCTTCGAGGGTGAAGGCAACACCAAACTTGTGACCAATTTTTTACGCTCTTTTGAAAATCCAATTGTGTGTCTCTACCATTTTTGGGACGCACACCCGACAAGAATCACCCATCTCTCCTTGTTTGTTGCACATTGCACTACTCGAAAACCCTCATTCTTTTGCATTTAAAGTCTTCACACCATATCGAAACGGATACTTGCATACAAATATACATAATACTCATAATAGGTATATGTATTGCATCGTATTGCATACATATATAAGTATATTAGAAAGGAAACACATTTTTGTCGGTGTCATTTTTACTACGATTTCATGGACTGGATTGGGTTCAAAGGTAGAAGCACCCAAAAAATTTAAAATGATAAAATAAATTGATAAAAAACCGTGACTAGTGTTCAAAAAGGGAAAAGTATATGTAATTGTAATAACAACTCTAAATATTATAAAGAGACAGGAAGTCAGAAGAGAAAAAAAAAGAAACAAAACTTACATCTGGTTTAATTCCTGTGTGAGCTCCTGACATGGCATTGAAGGGCCACGAGTCATATGGAACCCGGGAGTATACTCCAACTGCTCCTACACCTCCTTCCACCTTTCCAATGAACCCAGGTGGACTTTGATCCCCACACGATGTTGCATTGGTCGACCTGATTGTGTTGAGAAATATAAAAATAAATGAATGTAAGAGGAATCAACAATAATGAATAAAAAACAGACCTTTTTGATATTACTTATATATACTTTTTATTTTTATCAACATTTCTATCCCTTTGCCTCCTATTTCCTTTAATGCTCCTATTACCAGTTGTTCGCTTTTACTCTTCATGATTTTACATGGGCATGCATGTCTCATTATATCCATTTAAAAATCTTTGCCTTTCATTATCTACTTATAAATTTTGTATTATTTACTCAGCAAGGGAGCCAGAGTGAGTTCATCCTGCATGCATATGGTATGTACATATAAAAAAAACTATCAGGATTAAAGGAGGACGTATTCGATTTTTACCCATTGTCAATTCTATTTTCTATATATGTAGGTAGGTAAAATGATTCTATTGATATATTCATTCATGGTCGCTTCTTGCTAAACAATAACCAAATTCTATCGTAATACAAGGTGTTTATATCAAAATGTGGAAATTGAAATCGGAAAAAAATCTCCGATAATCACAGTAATCAAGAGTCAGGGGAAACCGGAAGAGGCTGGAAAAATAGACAGTTTTATCATTTTCATAATTTGGTCTGTCATCATCTCTAGAAGGATTCATAAACATTTTATGATGCCATATTTTATAACAAAAATTGCTTTTGTTATACATTATTCATGATATGCACACGTAGAGAGGATTCAATAAGATTTATGTTGATTTGGTTCCTGGCAGTTGTGTAAGTTTAAATAGTTCAAAACACTCTTCATCACTTTAATAAAAAATTGTATTGGATCCGCTTAGCAGAGCTTCTATTCAACATGGGAATCTTTAAAATGAAATGCCTACACAGTGCATACCTACCTACACCTACGTATGGCATATCTGCACGAACTAGCATATAAACATTTCTATATTCCTTGCTCACAGACCATATCGAATGGGATATTTTACCCTCACTTTATTTTTTTTTGCAAATGGAAAATGGAATGGTGATAGTCACGTATTTTATTAAACCACATTATATGTATGCTCGCTTCAGGAGAAGAAGGCCAGTTTGTTCCAGCAAAACAATAAAAAATGTAAGTGCGTCTTGTGATAAATTAATTACCCGTGGAAATAGAGATCAGCTCCATAGCCGGGTGTAACAGAACATGAGGAAGAGACAGGGGTTCTGCTATAGGTGTTATGATTGGCGGATGAAGTGACACAGACTGAAGATGCGAGACTTCGTTGAGCAGCGCTAAGAATCGAAACACCTCCATGAGGAAGGGATGCCGAGTGAGGTGAAGACCCGTTTCCAGCCATGACTCCAGCTCCTGTGGTAGGAATTGAGGCTGAGGTTACATTCGGATGGTTCATTACTGATGTTGGAGGACCTAACCCCATTGCTGGGGACTTTTTCCAAGGGTGAAAACCTTTACCTACTGCTGCATCTGCAAGAGGTGGCGGACTCTTGGAACTCAGTTTATTGCTACTGAGCTGCCAACATGGCAAGAGGTGTTCCACGGAGACCAGGATGGTCCTAAAATTCAGATAAAAGAGAATCATACATTAAAGCATTTTCAATTTAAGTTGTCAACACAAATCAATATTTTAGAAACACTTAACTCTTTACTCTACGAAAAGGAAATATAACTTAGTTTAATATGAATCCTTATCATCAAACATAATTGCTTACACAGTATGCAAATTTTATGAGATTGAGGAAGGATATACACACATACGAAAATGTTTTATGTATTTAACGCGTCAATTTTCATTCATTTGTACAAACATTGGCAGTGCTTCAGGTGACAAGTTAAGTTAAGTCAATGGAGCATGAATATATTAAACACCAATGTGACACATTCAACAGTGAGCCTAGGACCGGTGGAAACACCTCTGGAAATGAGAAATTTAGCAATTTTCACACTCCCATGAAATATGCAACTTGTCTTCTCATGACCACTTATTATCTAACATCAAACATTTGTACGCAACATAAAGTACATGTGCACACATAAGAGTCATTGCCAAATGCACATGTTCAAGAACTGAATTCAGTGTTGCTTTCACCTCTGCTCATACATGATTTGGGCCCACTGAGAATATTTAAATACCACGATAATGCTTCAACAATTTTCGCTCACTCGCAATCAGTTTAACTTACATGCATGTAGTCTTGCAGTTTACACGCTCATTTATTCACCACATTGTCAGTGTTGAGTTTTGCATGCACTCATAAAAAGCTCAGCAGCTTTCCAAGTAAAATGGATGTGTGGAAACTTAGGGCAGAGAGGAAAAAGCAACAACGTTTACTACGTTATTTTCAGGTAGTTTTACAGTAGCATATGCTGTACCATCAATCAATAATGTACAATGTACAACACACATTGGTTCACTCCTGTTGTGGCAAATACTACCACAGTTGGCAGGTTTGTTGTAGAACCATTCAAGCTTGATTTCGTTGTGTGTATTATACAACATGGAATTTAACAATGTGTATGCATGTTTTCCGTTTCTATCGCCCATGTAACTGGAAGTCTCTATAAAAAGAGCTACAGAAAATGGAGTGCACATCATGATTATGAATAATACGAGCCACACATTATTTCACACGTCAAAAACTCTTCTTCCTTTGTATTTTCTTTCCTTTTTTCTCTCTCTCTGTCGTTCCTTTTTTCAGTCATCATCGTCACATGCATCCACGTGCGTAGAGCCCGTTCAATATTTCGATTTTGTGGTCAAACAAAACGAACCAAGTGCATCGAGACGTGAAGGAAGTATAGAGAGTGAAATCAAATGACAGTGCGCAGTTTTGCAGAACATGAAAAAATAACAACAAATCCTATTCAATTGGAATATAAGGGAAATGCTCTGGATAATAAAGGAAGATGTGCATGCACACACGTTAGGTGACAAGATATACTACCACTTTCTATATGCCCTTTTCGACTTTGAACAAAATCTGTCAGAATTTTAAAAGAGTTGAAAGTAAAGAGAATTTTTCGACTTGAAAATGAATTCATATAGACAACCCTTTAAACATCAAATGTCATCAGAACATACACAAGTTCAAAATAATCATTATCATTAGCGTACACATGCATTTCCACACTCAACGCAAATAGAATGATGACGACCTTCACCCAAGCATATTCCAAAGAGCAGGAAGGAATTGAAGCATGTATTTGTGAATAGCTGACAACATGATGGGGCTCCGCCTTAAAGGTTGCGAGATTCTTCGAAGACGTAAAAAAATCGAGTGCACTGCACTTGGATTTCACTACATTTGTACAAGTTAGTGCACCACACCACTCCATGTACGTTTCTTATGTAACCGTAACCGTAACCCAAAACTCTTGAAGAAACTTGGAACTTTGAGATTTCATACTAAAAAGAGGTGGAGTCAACACGTGACAGGTCAACGAGAAATGACTCCTCGAATGCAAATACATTTTGAGAAACTCAATGCTCCTACCCCCAAGTGTTCTATTTCAGTCATCGAAAATGTAAAGAAAAAACAAGCATCCCGTGATCCCAAATATATACAAAGTGATGCATAAGAAGATACACAAATAGTATATAAATCACCAGTATGCATGGCTGAATATGGTAACGACAGTGCAAGATATTCAACTCTTACTCTTGTGCTCATATTTTTTTTTTGCTTGCCATCTCCACTTTCAATTTGCATTCGCTCGTGTCACTTGGGTGATATATGTAAACCTTATCCCCTTTCAACTTCACAGAGATTAGCTAGGCTATACAGTTATAGTTGAAGGGAAAAGCTGTGTGGTTGTCACAGTCAGAAAATCAAATTGCATTAGAATAGGAGAATGCCACTGGAGCTTTCTGGATAAAAAAAAGTTGTAGAATTTTAACGAACAAGATACTACGTTCAAAGCTGGCAAAGAAGTTGAAACCTCGTTTTGAGCTTTGATCTTCTAAACTGTATAAAGCATCCTATACAATCTACAATGTCTACTGTATTGATCAGACTCTAATGTCGATCGTACATAAAACTGATGCTTTACAAATGCGTAGGCAATGTATATAAAAGACATGACTACAGAATGGTAGAAAAAGATCGAGAGAGAAAAATCATTCCTCGAGGTTTGGCTACAGGAGATTTTTTCCCTCTAGGTACGCAGAGAACGTCAAACGGTCTCATTTATCGCCAAATCGCCTATCAATTAATTGGAATTCCATTGGAAATGCACGCCCCCTTTACAGAGCGGATCACATAAAAAGCACACGCTTTTTATTCCATTGTGTGTGTTGCTTCTTTCCTTTCCCTTCACACCAAACACATATATAGAGAATAGAGTACTAAAAAGAATCCTGGCTCATCCTTCGCAATCACATTTTTATATCGTTAGATTACCTAATGCCGAGTTTTGTAGAGTTTGGAGTAGGAGAAGAAGCAAACTGAATAGTAAAATATCCAAATGAAATCACCCATGTTGTAGGACAACCAAAAGTATTCACTCACTGATTTTGTGTATAATGAACAATAAAAGTTGAATGGTATATGATGTTTTCTATATTAGAAAGATCCTCAGTGAATGCATTTTGTAGCAATTAGATGAGTAAGAGAATGTATATATGAACAGATAACATATCTTTATACCTATAACCTTTATGCTATATGCATATTTGGAATAATCAGTAGAGAAGAAAAAAGGATCCAAGTTAAAGTCCATTAAGACTTCTCCCTTTCCCCCATATTGTCTCTTTTAGTTACGGCTAATAAGGCTAATAATCAACCAACGCTCGTTTCGTTAACCCTATCTCTCATTTTGTAACATAGCTAATTCTACACGGACATTATAACATTATATCCTTGCCCGTCCATGTACACATTTTCTACCGTCTTCTTGAATTTCAAAGGAAGATAGAGAAACGAGATAGTGCAAGTAACAACGGCAGCAAAACCCAGAGTGGTACAAAGTAGTAAAATTCTTCTTTTTTTACTTCCAGTTTCACGAGAGAGTGAGATTCGTTAACGAAGTATCATCATGCCTCATACTAGGAAGGCAGCCAAAAAGTTGTCTTTCTGCTAAAATGAGGGAGCCTCGTAATCAAAAGTCGTAGTAGTAGCAGTAGTAACCCTTTGCAGGATAATGTATATATATACTGGAGTAAAGTAGTACGTACGGGGATAATAATCATCGCATTGCTTATATTCTTATATGCTTTTATAGTGGAAGACCTTGAAGGAGAAGCAGGATAGAAGTGAAGTCAAATGAATGTGTAGTGGTATTCCTAAACAAAATGCTGGTTGTATTTAGGATATACGTGTATAAAAGGGAAATGTGAATGCAACAATTTTTTAAACTCTTAGGGTTGAAAACAGGACAGCAGAGGAGGACATAAAACTTTTTAAAAAGTTATATATTTCCCAGATTTACAACTTTAGCAAACGTCCCAAATATTCACTAGTAATTTCATCCAACCAAGCCAACAGAATTTTACCATTAGTTCTACACCGAAAAATACGGATTTACTGAAAGTCACTCCTCATTTGGAAAATTCTCCAGAGAGAGAATTGGAAAAGGTTAAATATCAAAGTACTCTTGTGTCTCTTAGTTTACAACTGTATGAGGAAAGTCATTAGCCGCTTGCCTTGCTCATCATCAGCAATCTGTGCGAACAAATTCCTTCCAATTAGACATATGACCCCTTTTGCCATTTCCCATTCCAATTCTGGGCATCCTTCCTTCCATTTCCCTTTCGTCGTCTCATCTTCCTGTTCTAATTCAAGTGAAACGAGGAACGCAAAGGAGATGATGATGAGAGGTCTTATTTAACGCACACTGCAAATGATGATGGCAGGCAGCACTCATACGCTTGTAATAATCAATATAGTGCTTTCATACGTACATACAAATGACTGTACAGTATTTGTACACCAATTTTTACCTAAAATGTATCCAATTTTACATGTCTTAATGTGTTGTGGCTTTTTGTAAACAAGCAGGCATAAGTGCACTTTGCCATATCATTGCAACTTGGAGTCGTTGTCAATAATGTTTCTATTTACATTTATAGTTTTGTATTCCATATAATTTCATATAAATCAGATGATTCAAAAGGAGTCAAATGACCAGTAATGAATGGAGTTTGGGTTACATTAACAAATCCTCAAGATTAAATAAATATATCCAGTCGTGAAGAGTAGCGGTTGTAGGGCGCTCAATAATCCAGTGAAAAGATATCTATTAAGGAGAGGGGGAAGCTGAATCATTCTGCGTATGGAACACAATGTCTTTCTGATGAAGCCATGTATATTTGCGTTTACATTTGCCACTGATGATGATAAAACGAGAAGAGAGAGAGAAGAGCAAACAGGAGTAGAGATCAGATCCCATCCCAGCAACCCTCAACACATCTCTGAAGGAGTAGACAATTGATGTCGAACTCCTGCTGGGTTACAGACCGACCGACCGCCAAAAGAACACAAATCATCCTCAAAGTACCTCACTGTCAACCCCATAAAACCCGAAGCTCATGTTCACTGTAATTTGAGAGAGTAGGAGAACATTATGTGCCATTCTACTTATACTTGTGTCATATGAAAATGTCATTGTGCCTACAAACTACCAACAACCAGCAGGGAAGTATAAGGAAGTGAAGAAGGAATAGGAAAGATCTAAAACTGGATATACACATCCACTTTATCGAACACCATCATGAGGTTTTCGCACTAGTAAACCCCTCTTTAACCCGGGTTGGAGCATCATTATCAACCAAGTCATCATGAGACTTTTACAGCTTTTTCGAAGAGCTAAAAGATCAAATCCTGAAGAATCAAGAGGCAAAAAGTCAAACTGGAGTTTCCAGAATGCAGAATTAGTAGTGCGTGTACATGTAGAATGTACAGTTAACACAGCTTATAATAAAGAGCACATATGGAATATGACCCTTGCTGGGTATCTTTATACTTCATGCAAAATTTCTAGATCAAGTAATGCCTGCTTTAACTGGGAAATATTATTATCGTTTTTTTCAGAAGGCTAAAAGGTTCAGGATTTCCCATTTGTTAGAAAATCAATGTGAGTTATTCAAGTCCCAAATGCCAGTATAACTCTATATAAACCATATGAAATTATATTTTTATTTGCACTGCACATGCATTATTATGCCCATTTGCAGTCTTCTTTCAACATTTCTAAACA